>PVKA01005155.1:0-92882 GCA_004027165.1 Ctenomys sociabilis | reverse complement strand
AAATCGCTGAGCTATAAAGCCAAGGGGTCTGAAGCCCCTATCCCTCCACCCCCAGTGACCTACGGAGGCCCTGAAGGTCCCACTTTCTAAGGTTTCTGTGACCTCCCAGCACTGTCAGACTGGAAGCTGTGCCTGCTCCATGCCTGCCTTTGTGGCAAGCTCTTGATCTGTCCCGTGTCAGAACCAAAGCAAGGCTATCACTGTGCTCACCGGTGGATACAGCAAGGGGAAAGCAGGAGCGCTGAGCTGCACTTTGTGACCACTATGCAGCATGGTGCCCTGCAAGGTTAAGAAGAAGCAGCAGCGCAGCAGAGTGACGCCTGAAACTCGCAGAAAGGAGAGAGATGCGGTAAAAGGGCTGCAAGAAGTCACTGCCACCAGTTTTTCTTTGGCAAAAACGTTTTAAAGACGAGATCCCTGCTGTTGATTTTTGGGACAGTTCCTGTGTTACTGGGGTTTTATTCATGAAGCCTTTGCCTACATCAGTGGCTTCAAGAGTTTTGCCTACTCTCTCTGCTAGCAGATTCATGTTTCTGTTTTAATGTTTAAATATTTGATCCATTTCAAATGTAGTTTAATGCATTGCGAAAGATATGGGTCCAATTTTAGTCTTCAGCACGTGTAAAGCCACTTTGCCCGGAGCCATTCATTACTGAGCTGTCTTTTCTCCAGTGAATGCATTTGGCCCCTTTGTCAAAGATAAGGTGGCTGAGTGCCCCTGCAGTTGTTCTTGCAATTTCTAATCTGTTCCTTTGATCTTCAGGCCTGCTTTTTCCCAGTGCCATGCTGTTTTTATCACAGTAGCTTTATGGTATAAGTTCATATTGGGGTATTTTAATTCATACCACTGATTTCTTAGTTCATCGAAAAGAAAGGTTTGTGCTAGTGTTGTTTGGACAATTAAATACCCATACCTTTAAACTAATTTAAAGATAATAATTCCTGATATATTAGCCATTGTTATCTTCCTATTATCTTGAACTGATTTTTTTCTTTTTTTTTCTCTTTAAATTAAAAATAATTAAAAGCAAAATAGATAATATTGTAATTTCCAGGAATTTCTTAACAGTAATGATGGACATCAAAATCTAGATGTGAGAAACTCAGAATATAAGGTAGGACAAATAGAAACGGATTCTAACTTTAAAATTTTTAAATAAGCTGTGCATTTTTGTACTCTAATCTGAGCATACAGAAATACACACAGTCTAAAATCAAAAGGGGAAAAGCTGTTAAGTACACAGTAGAAGAAAACAGTGAAGGGGTTCTATTGCCATTAGAATGAGAAGGTCTGGGAGAAGACAACTTCCATGGATAGGCAGGTGATGTGTGATAACTGATGCAGCCATCCAAAAGACATAAACATGCAGATAGCCCAACAAGAATTGCTCTCCAGACGACCTTGAGGCATGGGGTACGCCGGTGAGTGCACACAATGCAGTCATGAAATTTATTGTAACATTGACAGTAAAGCTTCAAAATGACAGGAAGGCAAGGTGAACTGCACAAGTCTAAAATGATACTCAGAGAGGTGGAAATCTCACTCCTGGTGTCGCACAGCAGCACACATACACACTCAGGAAGCGTGTGGAGGCCTTGCAAGCACACTCAGCCGCAGTGCTCCCCACCACTGGTGGCAGAGCCATGCTCTTTACACGTCACAGCCCGCAGGCCACACTCTGTAGAAGCTGCCTGGGCACTTGCAGGGTCAGCTTTGCTGCACTCCTGGGTGTTTGTTCTATACAGCTATTTCTTTCAACCACAGTTTGTGTCATTTTGAGGACTTGGTAGAACGATGAGACGTGGTTAAGTTAGGGATATCTTAATCTTCAGGAGATAGATTTTGGCTCACCATGGTAGGCAGAATAATAACACCCCCAAAGCTCCTTACCTGGAAAGCCAGAACCTTCAAGTTCACGCGGTGGCTGGTGTATGTGGAATCTGATAGAGCCAAAACTACCCCACGGCATCTTGTAAAAGAAAGGATAAGGCAGAATACAGACAGAATCAGACCCCAAATCACTGGCCTTTGAGAAGACAGAATGAGGCCAGGGTCCCGGGAATGAAATTAGCCCTTAGATGCTGAGGAAAAATGGAGACAGATTGCCTGGTGCAGCCCCAGAAAGGACACAGCTGTGCTGACAAATTAATCTTAACCTTGAGCTTAATTTCAGATTTCTGACTAGTAGAAGTACAAGAAAATAAAATTACTTCATTTCAAACCGTTAGCTTTTTGATAGTTTGTGACCGAGTTCTGTGAATTCATAGGCTGTTTTGTTATAACTTACAAGTCCCCCTGCTCCTGGGGATTCAACCTCAGGAGTTGTCTTGTGCGAGTAAAGCACACGCTCTTGCACCATGCACGTGGGTGTGACCCCGTTTCATACAAATAGAGGAGCGCGGCACCCTGATGCTGGCGTCATCAGATGTGATTCCTGTGCTTGCTCGCACCTAGGTTGAATTTAATATTTGAAAACTAAGTAAAATACAAAGACTATTAAAATATTGGTGAGGTTAGACTAAAAGAAAAGACAATGAAAATGCATATTCTTATTTTTGTTCTATGGGCAATAAGGGAAAGAGAGGGGAAAGAACAAAAATAAAAAAAAACTGATAATTGAGGAAGTTAGAAAAAGAGCTTGAACTACGGAGTGGTGGAGCACCGGGGAGCTCGGAGAAGGCATTGATTGATGAGCTGAGTAGCTTCTGTCTTAGCAAGAACACAAAGGAAACCAGCAAGCCTTGCAACTCTGCAGATGCCTCATGGAAAAGCAGAGGAAACCACAACTCAGCATAAGAAGATGACTAATTTATTAAGGAGTCAGGGTTGGATACATTTATCCTTTTACTCAAATGTCAAGCAAATACTGACCTGACGTATTTTGCTAATAGCCACCGCTGCTGTCTTACGGTGGTCATTCTCTCCTGACATCTCACGTATGGTAGTACCTAGACATCCTCTAGTGACAGACCACGTCTTCTTTCCAATCTCAAAGTGCAGGTCTCCATGACAACTTCCCCCGTAATGCACTGAAGTGCAATCGACATTTGGATACCCACAAGTTGGAATCAGCGACTTTAAATCATTGTTCTACTAAACTTCCCCTCCTGTCCAGTATTATTATCTGTAGGAGTCAATATTTTACAAAATAAGTTCCTATCAATGCCTGCCTATTATGCACAGGTGATATAAGTGAGAGAAAGATGGTATTTTTTTTTTCTCACAACATTCAACTTAATATAAGTTCTAACTTAGTCCCTGATGAAGATGCACAATCCAGTGTGTCATCTTAATAACTTATCCATTGCTCATGGCAGGGGAATGAAAAGACACTCATGTGGGGAAAGCATGCTGGTAGGAGCTAGAATGGAATGAGGACATAGTTGTGTGCAAAGCAGAGATGACTGCAGGCCTTCAGGGGCCTTCCTATATATAACATTGTGTCCTCATGGGTTCATTGCTGCCATGTGTGCTAGGTGGCCTATGACCCCTGCATCCTGGGAATCAGAGACAGGAGGATCATAGTTTTGAGCCCAATGGGAAAAACTTAACGAGACCTGTCTGAAAATGAAAATAAATTAATCGCCCACTGCGTAAGAAAGGCTCAAGGTGCAGCTCAGTTGCAAAGGCTCGCACATAGTACTCCATGCACACATAAAAAAAAAAAAAAAAAATCCACAAATATTCTTTGCATGTTCTGAAGGATCAAAGCATGAGATTAGCATGACATTGACTCTTCCTGCTGTTGTGTAAATACAAGCAGTGATTCTCCCAGCACAGGAGCTGTAATGGTTTGAAATGCCTGGATGTTCATGTTAGACATAGCGCCGTCCACATTCCTGAAGTTTCACGTGGCGGTGGGAGGGATGGAAGATAATCCAGCCTGGTGCTGTGCTAAGGAAGCCTGTGGTGTCCACGACGTATTAAATATAGATAACAGAAGCTTCTTGACTGAATCATTAAGCTTAATGAAGCAACATCAAACCCAGGGGTGAAATATTCACACTCAGCCTGTTGCCTTGGTACCGCAGAGTTTAGAGGTGACTGGGAGACAAGAACAGATGTTAATTCAGCAAGTAGAAAGTCTGTGGGTCGATGCGTCTTCCTGGTCCTTGCCTTACTCAAATGCCCATACAATTTATTATATAACCAAAGTATATTTCAAAATTAAATTTGTAGAATCATACAGTACTGTTGTTCTGGGAGAATAATATTTGACTATATCACTTTGTCCACCAGGAATAGCACAGTTCAGGGCATTTTAAGGAGGCGCCTGGGAGTGACCCCACAGGGGCAGTCAGGACAGCTAGAGGAAGCTGCCCTGTACCTAATGCTGTATAGACTCCAGGTCGAGGGCGAACCAGACTTGGTTTTCCTCCCAAAATGACAAGAGAAGGTGTGTGGTGCAAAGACAGAGTGTGACTCCTCCTTCAGGCCGTGTCAGGGCAGACACAAAGGCTTCCACTAGTGTCCTGTCCTCCATTGTGGAAGGAAAGCCCGGGGCTCCCTGGAGAGTGGCTCTCATGTCTTGTCTTTCTGCCCTGGTTCCAAGTGAGGCATCGCTGATGCTGATAAAGCACTGTTCCAGCATCCACAGCCTGGGTGGGCTTGTCATGGTGCCGACTCACAGGACCTGCTCATGCGCTAAGAGGCTCTCCTGGCTCCCCGCTGTCTGTTGTGGCCATTGGACAGACCCAGTCTTTCATGACTTGATTGAAGAAGGGTCAAGCTAGGGTTGGTGGTGAGCAGAGACCCGGGGAAGCCGCATGGCCATGCACGCACAATAGCAGGAGCCGCTGTGCGAGGTACAGATCCAGACAGGAGAGGGCGGCTCCGAGGGCCCCAAGTTCTAAGGCTGGAACCTCTGGGAGCTGGGGCTCCCCGTGGAAGGGCAGTCAGGGAGAGGGGCTGCAGACACCAGCAGTGACCAGGGCTAGGAAGAGCCAACGGGGCTCCCTGCAGAGCAGTTTCTGAGCAGCACCCCGGGGCAGGTCTGCAGGGTCCTTGTGTAGTAGCTGCCAGTGCAACAACTGCAGAGGTGGCCCCAGTGGTCCTGCACAGAGCAGACACCAGGAGGGGGTTGTGTCAAGCAGCTGTGAATGGCACAGCACAGGGAACTGGGAGCCAGAGGAATAGAGTCCACATGGGGCCCAAGCCCCGCTCTGCAGGAAAAAAACATGCAGCAGGAGTGGAGCACAGGCTGGGGAAAGTGATGAGAGCCCAGCACAAGTGTCCACAGAGTAGGAGAGACGGTCTTTGAAGGTCACCCACGCACTGTGAAGGCCGCAGCTGCCCCCATGCACTGGCCTGGTGCTCGCTGAGGCACCTGCGTGGCGAGGTCTGGATGACACATGAAGGTGCTGCGTCTCCGCTGCAAGTGCACAAGGGTTAAGAGAAAAGGGGCCTCATTCCCAGGTGCACAGAAGAAATCTGAGTGTCACTGGTAAGTTTAGAAATTCATTTTAGCTTGGAGTGTCATTTGTTTAGTGAACAGTGGCTCTACAGATTAACATATTTATCCTTATCTTTCAGGTGAAGGGAAGGTGAGCTTAAAAAACGTGCAATGACTAGGGAAGCAGTACAATCTTTACACATGCCGGTCTGATTTATTTCATTTATGAGCATGGTCTCTAGTTGCATCCATTTACCTACAACAGCCCTGAGTTGATCTTTCTTTATAGCTGAGTAATACTCCATTGTATAAAAGCACCACATCTTTTACCTCCATCCATTCCTCAGTTTATGGGCATCTGGGTTGTCTCCAAGATTTAGCCATGACAAAGTGCACTGCTGTAACTGCGGGCACACAAACTGCTGTGCTATGATCCTGCATGCCTACATCCTGTAAGCAACTTTGAAGATAGCAACATGCCCCGCAATAAGCATGATTAATTTCCTATCATCTGATTTTGAATTCTGTATTTTTTATTGTTTCTTTTTCTCTTTAAAAAAAAAACACTTTACATAAAAGGCACACCCTTCCCCCCACAGTGATTGAGGCAGCAGTGAACAGCACCCTTCCAACATCTTTATTCTGAGAATGATCCTGCCCCATTCCCAGCTGCTCAGGCTGGGCTTGGGCTTGCTGCCCCCTGCCTCGGCCTATGAGTGTGTCCTCACAGTGGCTTCACTGCCATATTGTTGCCTCGTCCTGTCCGGAAGACCATGCAGCTCGCTGGTCTCCTATCAGCCTGCTGGCTAAAGCACACCCTGCAGGCTGGTGGGCTGGTGTGTCTAGGTGTGGCCTTTTCTCTTTTGTGAGCTGTGCAATTCACAACACTTAAATTCAGAGCTCCAGGTGGCCAAGCTTGCATGCCTCTTGATGGGCCCTGGGGCCCAGCCGCCTCACCCCCTCCTGAGCTGCTGGTGCACTTGTATTGTTAGGAGCACCTGGAGCTCTTAAGAATTTGCTGAATTGCACAGATGGAATTATAACCTAAAAGTGAATTTGTAGATGAACAGGGGAGGGATTTGTCTTTGTAATATGAAGTCGTTTGTGTCCAATGACCTATAGGCCTTTCCAATGCTCAGATCTACACTTACATAACAGAGCAAATCTCTACAGAGACAGACACAATTGTAGGTACAAATGATAGGCATATGCATCGACAGATACAGATCCAGCATGCTTAAGTCTTTGTCAATCTAAAAGAGCATATCTATCTCAAATAGCATGTGTATGGAATACCTGGTTTACATTTATATTTCTTTGACTTCCTGTAAATATTTGGGATTAACTTCATTTTCTTTGTAAAAGCTCAAATATTTTCATTAGTGTTAATAGCTGTTTCTACCTTCAATTTTATTTTACAGTTTAAGTATCTTTGTAATTATTTAAACATCATGATATAATATTAAAAATTAAATAATTAAAATTTCACAATTAATATTTTTTTTTCCTGAAGTTAGGTGTCATAATGAATTTTTGTGTGTTTTCCGGGGTGCTGTCAAAGGAATCCATCCATTATTCTCTGCTTCGCAAGCTAAGGCATTTCTCTCTCCCTCTCGTGGAATTTTATGTGTCTATATTAAATATCCGACTCTTTGGCTTTTACAATGTGTGAAGGTATTTTGTCATGGATTAAGAATACTCAATTCGGACCTGTTCAATCTAAAAACGATGCTTGTACTACTGCATAACTTGGCATGGAATCATTTTGATTTGCGCAGTGCATGTCTATGTTTCCTGGATGATTTTTGTATTAATCTTCCAAGTATTGACTTAATGTACTACTATCTTATTCAGCATTTCAATATCAACATTTGTGATATTTTAGGCTACTTATTCTTTTTCTGTTTGGGTGAGTGGGGCTGTTGGATTTGAACCCAGGCCCTTACACTCGGCTACTTCCCCAACTGCTTTCTTGGGGGGTGTGGTCTCACTTCCTTGTACCACTGGGATTTGAACTAGGATCCTCTGCCTCCACCTCCATCAGTGCCCTGACACCCGTGTCGTGGGCGGCAGGCCCTGTCCTGAAGCCCTGGTCCCTCTCAGTGCCTCCGCGCCTTCACGTGTGAATGCTGGGTATTGAGTCTTGTGCAAGAAATGTGGTCGCTATGACGTTCACGTGCCTATGTCACCCAAGGCTTCAGCTGTAACTGCAGGAGTCCATCCATGGTTTTCCCTTTCACTTACTAAAAAACGCCTTGCCATCCACTCACCACAGATTAATGTTTGTGTGCATGTGTTGTTAAAATTTTATTAGAAATTCAATTTTTAATCTTCCAAACTCATCCATTTATTCCACTTAGAATATTTTGTTTGTTAATAAATGCTTCTGATATTTATAGTGCCACCATACATTTGACATTTTCTAACTTTTCCTATGAAAACATGCTACTTGGCATGCTTTTATTTCCATTTTAGTTTATTAACTACGTTACTAAATGCTAAAATTAAATATTCACTACTCGTATTTTCACATTTGCAAGTTAATGCATTCCAAGTTCTCTAAAGCACAAAATTAACATATAAAACTTACATTTAAAATATGTAAAAAATATAAAAAGGCAGAATTAGCCAATACATGCTGCTTCGGTAATGTGACAGATTTCAAGGACCTAAAACACTGAGAGTTTTGCCTCAGATATTGATAGTATTCCAAACCAGGGCCAGCCTAACAACTCAGTGGACTAAGTCACCTTCTGGGGCAGATGCAGCAGCCAGGGTTCCATCTCCAGTGTGCTGTGTCAGCCCTCCTCCAGGGCACACTGAGATGGGCTATTAAGACTGGGCGTGGTGCTGTGCACCTGTAATCCCAGCTCTTTGGGAGGCTGAAAACAGAATTGTTGTGAGTCTGATCTACATAGTGGGTCCCTGTAGACCTTTACTAAAACACAATAAACAGGGGCCAGGGAGATGAGTCAGCAGAATAAGCACTTCCCTGTCAAGCGCAAGGGACTGAGTTCAATCCCTAGTTCTGCAAAACAAATAAATAAGTAAACTACAACCAACAAAATAGTCCAAAGTAAAATAATGTCTGATTAAATCATTTACAATGCAAAAAATAAAGTACTAAAATAGATAATTGTTTTAAAGGAGAAGCATTAAGAAAGGTTAATATAGAGAAATCAAAATAAAGAGATTGAGAGAAATACCTAAATGAAATTTGAAATATATGCACTGTGGTGGCACAATAAGTTGAAATACCCATTAAGTGGGTGAAATATTTCAATGTATATATTTTACAATAGGTAATATTCTTCATTAATTATTAAATGAAAATATCTAGTCCTAACTAGGAAAGAATAGCTACATGAAGATTACACTCCTCAGCACAAACACAGAAAATTTACAATATGGTCAAATAAAAGGAAAGATATTTAATTATCTTAGGAAATGCAGAATCCTCTCCTAGTAAAATTAGAAAATTAAAAGTCCCAATAAAAGTTATGATTACTATGGAAAAAGAAAGATATGTATGACAAATAATGTAGTTTAGAAAGTAAATTCCCTAATACTTTAAAAAGGCATATCTGCAATTTAATCAAGTACTTTGAATATACATTTACTACCTCAACTGTAGAATGTATCTACCCATAATTTAAGCTGAGCACAGCGGATCTGGAAGCCTCGGCAGTGTTTGCACGCAGCGTGCTACTGTATAACACTGTGAGCAGCTGTCTAATATATGGAATTAATTAAGGTTTCACCTACTTTTCAAATATCTCATCATTTTTCACAGATCTATTAAGTGAAGCAAATAACATTTTAACTTTATTTTTAAATTTGCAAAATCTTTTTCCAGCAGATGGTTCATCCGGGGAAATTCCACACTTGCACTGTGCATTGCTTTCATGAGTTCCAGCTGTAACTGATAATATTTCACTGCCAAATCCATCACGGGTGATATAATTGCTCATTATGTGTCTTAAAACCCTAGCAATATAGTTATTTTCAACTTGGAGCAAATTAAAATCTTATCAGCGTTTTAAAAATCTACAGCCCTCCTCCCCTGGCTAATTATACTAAACTTGCAGTTTTTCCTGTGTGTATTTATTTCTTTGTCAAGAATAAGAATTCATGCTGATTAATGTCCTTTTTCTCATGTACCTTGCAGGTGTGGTGAAAGATTTATTTCTGAGGAAAAGCTCTGTCACACTTGCTCTGCATGATGAGAAACCTTCAAGTTCTCCCATTCAGTCATGACATTTTCTAACTTTTCCTATGAAAACATGCTACTTGGCATGCTTTTATTTCCATTTTAGTTTATTAGCTAGGTTACTAAATGTTAAAAAATACAAGCTTTTTTATTTTATGAAGAAGTTCAACAAAATTTCACAATAAAAATTTCATAATCAAATAATGAGAGTAACAACAGTTGCTATGCTGGTACCATCATCTTCAAAGTAGTTACTCACTGTGCCACATCGAGGAAAAGTCCTGACAGAAAATAAACCACTTTCTTTCAGCGAGTTAGCTGAACCCAGTAGCCCAGATGACACTGGCTTTGTACCTCACCTTCCCTCATCTGGGGACCCCGGTGGCCCCTGTCCACCTTCTGTGCATGCTGCTCTCCCCGGCGGCAGCTCGCTTATTTGTGCTTCCTTTGGCGACAAGGCACAGGCGCAGGCACACTGCGCATTTGTGTGCATCTGTGGTGTCCAGCATGGAAAGATGCTTCTGCACTGTGCATGTGGCTCCAGCTCTCGGCTGGCCCTGGGCCTCTGTAGTCTCTCTGGGCTGGATCAGTTTTCTCTTAAATTAAGTAACAATCAGCTTGACCCTTCCTCCCTAGCTGGCGAACAAACTACAGCGGAAGGTGTGTACCTGTCACAGATACCCAAGTCCCGTGTGGCCACAGCTGCCAAATGATCAGATTAGGACTAAGTGAACAGTGGCCGGGCCGTCCCCACTCAGCCTGTGTTCCTTTCTTTCCTGTTCGTAATTCCTGCCCATAACTGTTGTTCGGGGCTCCCTGAGCCTCAGTCCACTCTGCTGTCTGTCCAGGAGCCTTTCCTTCTTCAGATAAACTCTCGTACATCACTGTGGCTAAGCTTTTTCTCTTGTGTGTGTTTAAATGATAATAACCCTAAATGAGCTGGGTTCTCTCACAGAGACAGGCGAGAGGCATGGGCTGGTCAGCAGTCCCTCAAGCTCTTCTGCCACGGGAGCTTTGGTTTTTCTGTCCCCCTGGTCATCTCACTCTCTTTCACATTCTTTGAGTGGAATCAGTTATCCTTAGTGAATACTGTATCCTCAACACAAAGCACTTTTCAATCAAACTTTGCTCATGCAAGGTAGGCTGGAATATTACCTTACTTCCTTTGGAGTTCTATCTTTTCTAAAATGTCAAATCATTGGAATCATCTACAGTCATTCAGAACTGTCTTTCATTTAGCCATGTGAGTTATGTTACATCCATGTTTCATAGTGTGATAGTGTTTGAATTATCAATGATACTTAATTGTATTATGCATGCATAATGGGTGTAGTAGAGAATGTCAGTACACTCACTTTGTGACAGGCACCTTGAGAATCTGCTTAATGGCCACAAAGCTGCTATAGCATCTCTGCACAGCTTTTGAGTGAGACGCTTTCAAGTCCTTTGACAAACACTGCCCGCACTTGGGAGGTGAGTGGCAAGGCCACGTTCAGCTTTCTAAGGTGCTGGTGCATGGCCACGTGGTCTGTACTTCTGCAGCGGGGCACAGACGTGGTCTTGCCCTCTGCCGGCTGACCAGAGCCTTGTGGCCTCTGCTCTTCTTTTTTAATTTCACCATTTTAATAGGTGTGTAGTGACAGTCCACTTTTTAAAAAACTCAGACTTTCTTTAAAAATTAGGATGCTGGTTATTGTTTTTTAACATACTTACGAACCATTCCTCTTTTTCACTGAGTTATGTTATCAGATCTTTTGCACACTTGCAAATTTGGTGGCGTTCTCACTGGTGGATTGCAACATTTCATTTGTGCGTGGGAATTGTCTACCCAGAGTGCGCTTTGTGAAGACATTCAAACAGCCATTGACTGAACCCTCACCTTGCATTTACTGTAAAGTATTCTATTGACTAGCAGATTAATCATTCATTGCACCACACACATCCCAAGAACTTTACTGTCCCCAATCATCAACTCCTGCACACAGTTTCTGATTGGAAGCCTCAGTTTTTCTGTGAATAACTCAGTTCTATGGCTTCAGTTTTGAGGAATTAGGTTAAATTGTTTTCCTGCAGCTTCCTTAGGCTCTCTGTGTATGTAATCTGTCAAAATTGCAATGTTACTTATTGAACTATATGACTGTCCATTATTCTGTTTTATAGAGTACCACGCACATGTGTGCTGCACTGTTGGGTGTAGTCTGATACAATAAGAGTTTTCAAGGTTATTTTGTTTTATTTTCCACTTTACACAGTTTATATTTCTACAGACCCTTAAAGTGTACAATCCACTGCTAATTCTATCTGAAAGCACTGATTTTTCACTATAGGTGGGCTTTAAACTCTGGTTCCCTTTTTCTCTTTTTTATTGGTACATGTTTTGTAGTATACAATGATTACATCTTTCATGGGGGAAGTGATGCATGTACACAACACTTTTCAATTCTTTTTATAGTATCTTTTAAGCCTCTTCTTCTTCCCCTCCTTCTCCTCCCTTTGCACTTGCTTGTAGTACATGTGATGATGCTTTGTATAGACACTTGGGGCTTTTACACAACACATCACAATTCCCTTTTAAAAAATCTCATTTCCTTCCCTTCACTCCATCTCTTGGTTACCTGGCCATACCCTAAGGATCTATCTCGTTGTCTCCTGTTGTCTTTTATTTCTAGTCAGTCCTAGATCTTGTGACGTTGCATTACTGAATTTCTAGAACTACTGGCTCCCATTAGATATTCGGTTACCTTACTGTGACTACTGCCTTAGTTGAGTATCAGGACTTCTTGTTTGTTGTCTTCTAAGGGTTTTCCTTGAACTTTATTACGATGACCCAGAGTACTCATTAACCTAGGGCTGGCGTAAATGCTGTCTCTGGCTACTTGCTGGCTGTGGAGTCCACTTAATCCGGCTTGACCTAGGTTCAGCACCGTGGCCAGCGCCCACGCACTTCCCTTGGGGCTCTCATCTCCCCCTGCTGGTGCCTGTTCCCTGTTGAGTTTCAGCACACTTCCTCTAGTTCCTGGCTCTCTTTTCTTTACTTAGTTTTTAAGTTTAGATTTCTCTTCCACTACAAATTCTAGTCCCTGATCCTTCTGTAAGTTTTGATTTCTGTTTGCTCCATCCAGAGCCTAGCTCTGGTTATTCCAGATTCTTCTCGCCCTGTGTTTCAGCTGCCTCGTGCCTGTAACAACCTGGTCAGAAAGTGAGGCTAAAGCAAAGACATCAGGCTGGAGTTTCCTTTGGCCACTCTTTGCTCTCAGTTTGTACATACTCTACATAGCTCCTGATTTAGTGAGCAAGTCATTGGAGTAAACTAGAGTTAACTGAGTGTTGCAATATATAATGTATGAGCATGTATTATGCACATATGTTCTCTAGTAAGTTATGTATCTGGAATCAGTAAAAGAAAAAGAAAAAAGAAAGAAAGTGAGGCTCTCCTTGGTTCTTTATCTCTTCCCTGGAGAGAAAGGAAGTTGTTGGATGTATTTATCCAGTCTGCCTCCTCAGCTGCCCCCACCCTTCTCTCTTCCTTCTTCCCATGAAAGAGTACCTCCTGGCAGTGTCACCATGTCAGGTCCTGCACCAGGTGTCATTCCTTGCTTCCACTTGCTGTCAACAGCTCACGGCTTCTCCCTTTACTTTTACTGATCAGTCAAATCGCATAGTACAGCACTAGGATACCGCTAAGATACCACCCATCCCACGCAGAAGTGGCTGGGAGTTAGACTTTATTAATATCAAAATTTTAATTTTGTATAGCTGAACCAAAATCATCATTTTGGTTAATGGATGCTATTCTGTATCATCATTTAGTTTGAAGTTAAAAGATATTTAAAGGCATTTCTTGTTCAAAATCTAGTCTATCTCCTAAATATTGATCACTGAAATACAGTCTCTGCTCTTCAAAGATTAGCAGGAAGTGCTGCCACTTGAGCATCTTTGTGGACACCAAAAATGATTCATGTTTCTGAACTGTGTTTCTCTAATCTGAATACATTTATTATGCTGTCACTTGTACTATGTCAAACCTCAGGAGCTAGCATAGACTCTATGTCAATTTATTTTTATCTTTGTATTTACTTTGAAAAACTATTTTTGAATCGCTGTAAACCACTTATGACTGGAAACTTGAATGATCAATTTATCAAGGATTCTGGCTCTTCTGTCTCAGGAACTCACGTCCGTGTTTCCTTTGTTGTGGAGCCACTGGTGACAAGTGCTAGACTGTGCTGTGACTTTGATGGACGCCCTTGCTGGGTGACAGCTGTGCACTCTTAGTTATTTTATGTCAGAATTATGAAGATACCTGTGAAGCACAGATTGGCTTCCACATCCCTTGAGAAATTGTGCACTCTCACACTGCCCTTGTGTTTATTCCACTTTAGGTATCTGTACTCCTCACACTTCCATCTTACAAAGATTTTCAGAAGATGCACTGTGCTCTGTCTGCATGTGTTTTCTATGTCTGTGTGTACTTATGCATGCATGTGCACATGCTTGTATGCACACATGTATGTATATACACAGGTATTCATGTATGCAGGTGGTTTTGATTTGCAAAGTCTCCTAAAGCCTTGGAGCAATACCTTTGGTTTTGCTGAAATCTTCACCACTGTTAGGTAATAGGCCCCACTTCTTCTCTTCCTAAAACCCTAATGTGTGAGACTAAGAGGCGTACTTCTTTCATCTTAATGACCTTCACAGTGTCTTTATTTCTCTTTTCTTTCTATTCACCTTTCTGCATATAAATCTGGATATTTTATTTTAGGTTACATTTTACTTTTTATTTTTAGTGTGTTCAGAAAGACTTCATTTATCCAACTTATAATTTACTGTATATATCTTCTCAGTTTTCCTGATCTCAGACTAAAGGTATGCAAATGATTCTCAGAAAAGTGTAGTCCATGACTCAGATCTTTCTTCTCTGGGATTCGTTTGTCTCTTGGTCTGAGTGATACAGTTGCTCTCTGTCATTTGAGCTTTCTAATGCTTTCAAAAGTAGCATCTCTGAAAAATCCATACTTTTATTGTTTATTTTAGTTGAGTGAGCAGTGCATCCTTTCATGGAAAAGAATTCTTGTACCTCAAAAATGAACAATGTTGAAGTGTATTGCACAGAAACACAACAAAATAACCAGTGGAAAATATTACCTTTAATTAGAAATGAGAGAGATAAGAATTAAAGGTACTATGAGATGTTGTTACTTACCCAATAAGATAGCTAAAATTTTAAATATGTATTAATCAGGTGTGAAGTATTGGCAAGTGAATCAACTGGATCTATTATACTTTGCTGACAGAAAGAAAAACATATCCACACCACTTGGTTCAAGTGTTCAGCAGCATACAGCTGAAGTGAGTTGCTACATAGCAGACATGTGAAACATACAGGTTAATGGTCGACTGGAACAGCCCACACACATATCGATCTTTTCATCTGTCATGGAAGAAGTAACAATGCAAACAGTTGATCTTAAAGCAATGACTACTTCATTTTGACTCAAAATGTCAGGGCTCAGAAATTTGTTATATAAGCACTGGAGAAATCATTTAAAAATTTAGTTGATTATAGATGAGGAAAATTGATGCATAAACTGTCCCTTAATGAGCTAGGCGCTCCGCTGAGATGTGCTGGCATGAAGCAAGCAAGCCGCTTCATGAATTTCCTGCACTTTCTCTTGAAGTTTCTTTCTATGTAAAACTGTTCAAGAAAATCTGTCAACTTAAAAAGGGTGTAGCCACTTCTAGTCTTTCTTGTCCATTAACTGCAGTGCAACACTTTAGATAAGTAAGCTACCAGCAGCAAAGTAAATTAGAAAAGACACAGCCTGCAGAAGTATGTGTTTAATCATCTAAGAAAATGTTGACAACACAATTCCTGCAGGAGTAGCATCAGTATCCACAGAGGGATTATTGATCTTGGGTGGAACAGGACACACATGATTTCTAGCGATTTTTGTTTCTTGTTATAAGAACACAGTTGAGTAATCAAGCTATGTGTGTGACCAGTGGGCTTTTCTGTATATGTGAAATACAATAGAATATCGTAGGTCACAAAAAACAAATGTAGGAAAAGCTACCAGGAGAAATACACAAATGATTATCCTGGAGAGGAATTTAAATACTCTCTAAATGATAGAACGAAATAAAAAAAAAAAAAAGATTAACAGTGGAGATTTCAGTTTGGAGCAGCATGGTTTACAAAACTGAAGACCTTTCATTCAGTAAAGTCGTGAAATGAATCCCGGGGTGTGGATGAACACTCATCTTTGTACATGATTTGGAAAGCCCCAGCTCATTTGGCAGTAATGGTTGTCATCAAGCAATTTAAAGCTGCCTTTGTTCTCTTTCCTTAAGTGTACTTTTATAACATTTTAATTGAGGAAATGGTTAAGTGTAAGGGGAGGGTCTTACTGCACCTGGCAGCTCAAGCATATGTGGCAATGCCCATCTGCATTGGAGATCATTTGCAATAGCCCGTGGTATTTTTTCAGAGAATTGATATCTGTTTGCACTATAGTGTTCACAAAAGTACACACACCACACAGGATTGTGGGTCCTCCTTATACACATCTCATTGTTCATTAATAAGAAAAAGTAGGAGGCTTTGCCGTGAGCTCAGTTGTTTAAAGTGTCGCTTGGGCAAATTCAGTCAGGCGCATACTATGGCAGTTCAATTCCAGCTCCAGAAGCTGGGCCAGACCTGCCCTTAAGGCACCTGGAAATCAACAATAAGAAAAAGAAGGAAGGAGGGAAGGAAGGAAGGAAGGAGGGAAGGAAGGAAGGAAGGAAGAAAGGAAGAAAAGAGGGAAGGAAGGAAGGAAGGAAGGAAGAAGGAAGGAAGGAAGAAGGAAGGAAGGAAAGGAAGGAAGGAAGGAAGGAAGGAAGGAAGGAAGGAAGGAAGGAAGGAAGGAAGTTCTAAGAAAAAGTGGGATGAGAACAGTTGTTTGGATATTTTTTCATGAAATTTAATATAGAAATATTGTTTCTAAATAGACCTTAACCCAACTACCTTTGAATAGGGGACTGTCTTTTACTGGATGAATAGATATAGATAGATAGATGATAGATAGATAGATGATAGATAGATAGATAGATAGATAGATAGATAGATAGATAGCAGATGGGTGGACAGATAACCACCAAACACACATGTACATGTAGCAATCAGTTTTTGATAATAGCTATGAACAAGGTGTGGGTAGGTGGGCGTGGCTGGGGGCAGCCAGGCACCATGTGGGAGGGGTCCCTGAGGTGTGTGCCTTCTGCTGGGAGATCAGCAGGCACTGCCCTGGTGGCAACCCATTTCTTGGTCGGTGTCGGGGGAAGGGTGAATCCAGGCTTCTTGTCACTTTTCCAATCTGCATCATGAGCACTCATGGGAGTGCAGATCAGGGCGTCTGTCTGAGGCTCGTTACCCCCTGCTTGTGAGAGAGGCCGCCCAAGCTGCTCTGCCCTGGAGTGTGCAGCACCCAGTCTGGGTCAGCTCTCTCAGTGAGGGGTCCCCTGTCACTTCCTGGCCAATGCTCACGGCACTTGCTCCCTTGGGTAGGGGGCCAGTGGGGTGCGTTATCTCTGACTTTGAGCACTGACCATCAAAACCTCTCCCTGGTTGGGGACTGTCTTCCTGGGATGCCTAGCAGAGAAACAAGAGCTCATTGTGCTTGATTTTGATGTGTCTAAGGCACCCGTCAGAGTCACTCACCTGTTCCCATCGTGGTTGTGTCCTGGACCAGACAGGATGCAAACTCTTCCCTACCAATGATCTCTGATGGCCTAGAGGACCCTCTTGCAGGTTGCAGACAGGGTGCAGGGTGCAGTGACAAGGTGGGCAGAGACCCGCCCATGCCAGAGCAGCCCTGAGCAGAGCGGCTTCCTTGGGACACTTCTGTCATCAATTTCAGGCACACAGCTTCTGTTGCCCTGGACTCCACAGCAGCTGGGCCAGTTGCCATGGTGATTCTTCTAGATTCAGTCATCTTAGAAAGGCAAAGCTCCATTTGTGTTCCTCACAGCAGTGGCATGTGCTTGTCCTCCAGCTGACGTGCCGGCTTCATCATCCAGCTCTGCCTTCCTGAAGGGTCAGACACTGCACTGTGGTCAGGACTGTGAGGCACTTGTGGACTACTGTTTCATCCCCACGACCCTCAACAGCATCTCCAGCTGGCTCTGAAGGAAGCCACTTCATCCTTGATTTGCAGGGAGCATGAATATCTGCTAAAGTAACCAGTTTTTCATATGCAAGAAAACCTCTTTCTGAAAACTGAGAAAGCTATGCAATGAGCTGGAGACATGTCAAGAGATTTTTCTGGGGCTGCAAATTTGAAGCATGGCAGAATAAGAAAATTGGTTTTGGACAAGTTTCCAGTTATTTGAACCAGCAGCTTTCTAATTTGATGACAATAACATTATCAGGGGTGAAATTAGACCTGTTTTTCAACATGTGGTTTACTTCCAAGGAAATGCAGAAAGGGCTCCAAAAGTACAACCTGCCAGGAAAATAAAACCTGAAAGTGACCCGTGCAAAACCTTGGTGTCCATCACACACTAAATGTTAGTTTGTTTAGTGCTAAACAAACATGGTCCTAAGAGAGACTTAGCTTTGAGAACTGAGGAGTGTGTGTGTGTGTCTGTGTGTGTGTGTGTGTGCGTGTGAGTGTGCGCATAGGAGTGTTATGTGCTAATGAATACAAACCTACTGAAACGGTCCATGTTATCATCCTTTCCAGGAGAGTGAGTGTCAACTTTTGAACTTAATTAGAAAAAGGGTATTACTTTTTCATATTTTTATTAAGGCTAGGACAGTCTAGTTAAAAATAATTCAGCTGACTGCTGTAAATTGCGGTGGAGTAAGCGGCTGGCTGTGGCCTGTCAGAACAGATATGTTGTACAAATCTTAAATAAAAATGACTACATGAGAATTAAAATGAGATTCTGCTGCATCATAATGAGAAAAACTTGAGGATTTTAAAATAATTTGGGAGTCAGGAAAAGGGCAAGCGTGCTTGCTGAACCTGGTGGCCCCAATCATCGCCCCCCTCATTCTCTAACTTAGAGTCCTAGAGTCTGCGGATCCATCTGGGTCCTTCATTTCTCATTTAAAGCTTTTTGCAACCCTCCTTGCTGGCACATCTGCTGTGACGGTCACTTTAAGGAGGACTGGTAGGAAAGCCAGGAGCTCAAAGGCTGAGCTGAGAGGGCCCTCGCTGCTAGCGTGAGTTCAGCCCACCCTGGGGAACAACTGGTGAGTGGAGAAAACAAGAATTATGGGCTGGCGAGATAGCGCAGCAGTCTTAAGCACCTGTTTAGGCAAGATCAGCCAAGCGCGCAGGGTCCGTGCTTCGATCCTCAGCACAGCGTGCTGCGCCAGCCCCCCAACACACACACTGAGCTGCCCCCATCCTTCCCTAAGAAAGAAGAAAGCAAGAATTCTGTCCCAACGTTAGCTCAAGACCGTGCCTTCTCATCTGCTGATCCTGTCCCAGGAACTGCACAAAGTTCTCAGCCTTGAACTGGCATAGGCGGTTCCTGTCCTATGGTGACCACGGTCCACGCTCTAATCGTAGCCTCTCCACCTCCTCTATGTGGCCTCTACCCAGAAGACCACAAGCAGAGCCACACAGTGTGTCCCTAAAAGGGCTTATGTTGGTGTCTGCACAAACGTCATCGTGTTGCTGGCAATTCCAGGAGGCAGAATGTGACATGCACAACACGGATGGGGAGACGGTGATGCCGTATGTCACCTGGAAATGACTCCATGCAGGCCCTCAGGTGAGGCTCCCGCTGGCACTAGGAGCCTCTTGTAAAGAACCCTGGTAAGCACAGAACCTGGAAAGCAGAGTAAAGGAGACAAAAATATAAAAACAGAGTGGTGAAAGGCCTGGAGTTTGATAGCAGAGCATAGACTCACAGAGCCCTGGCCAAGATATTAGAGAGTAAGAGTGATGATACGGAAATGGATCTCCCTATAGCAATGACAGAAGATTCTTGTTTGACAATGTGGAAATGCATGAGAGAGGCTGGACTGCTGCTGAGCTGTGGGGAGCTCTCCTCTATGCCCTAGAGCCTGGTTTGCATCCCTAGAATGAGGAGGAAAACACAAACAAAGCCAAAATGAAACCAAACCATGGCACTCCACCCCATGCCACACCATGCCAAGCCAAACCAAAACCAAACCAAGCCACACTCAAAACCTGCCTGACAATATAGAGGGGAGGATACTTCATTTCAAAGGATGAGAAAAGTTAAAATTTGGAGTATAAAGCACATAGACTAAAGATTAGTAATGTATATATTTCAAAAATCAAATTGGAGTATTTAGAAGGAAGACTAAATACTACAGGATTGAAAACAAGGTTAGAGAAAGGGATAGAATTTAGAGGTTTCTTATTTTCTAAGCTCATGTAAAATCTTATTCTGATATCTATATAATACGAAAATTATTAGAAATCATTAACTTGTCAAAATATTTTGTATTTAGCACCACTATAAATACTTGGCCTGCAAAAATTCCACTTTCACAAATTTGCACTTATCAGTGTATCTAATGTCTACTTCTGGGCATGTGCTGATTTCTACTATGAGAAACACTGTTTTTGCATTCATAGAATAGTATATTTTTAAAAATAATTTCATCGAGAAATAAATAGCAATGAGACAGTTTCAAAACTGATTAGTAGGACAGTTTCAATAATTAATACTGTGCATATTGCTGTCTTAGTGGTCATACATAGTACAAGATGCAGACATGATATTCTATCCAGGCACTATTAGTACAAATCTTTCTTCTCATTGAAATAAGAGAAAGTAGCTGCATATCTATCCTAACTATATTAAATATATAGATACAAAATGGTCCTTCATTTGTTTCCCCTCTTTTTGTTTAGTTTTGTCAGAGAAGGGTGTTCCATTGCCATTTAAATGTTATAGATACATGAATACAGCAAAATATTTCAATATAGTTCAGTAGTTAGTAATAGTAGTGGGTTATCTGTAGGACTGGCAATGTCTGAAGTTGTTGACTTGAGCACTTTACAGCTCAGCAAAATAATATTGCTTTACTTTTTATACTTTGTTCTTATACTTTTCTGTTGGATGGTTAACACCAAGATAAAGCAAGACCTACATAACAAGAAATGTAGCTTTTGTATCTGATAAAGTCAGTCAAGTCCCTTCAGGATTTATCCTGAAACCCTGTACCACAGTTTGTAGATCCTTTATCAGTGTCAGCCATGTAGATGAGTCATGGCCATTGCTTGACCAATTTGCTCTCTGTGTAAGCCTGAGAGAATGTTTTCTCTCCATGTAACTCTTCTTAAGTACACTCTACATCATCAATCACTTTCCTATGTGGTTCCATAATCTCCTTGTTCAGAAAATTTGGGACACAACTGAGTTACATAATGTTACAGTACAGGTTTACCTATGTCCTGAGTTTTCACTAACCTTGAAAGCCTAGGGCCAAAATGTTGGGTGTTGTTGCAGCTCTTCTTTTTGTCTAATTTTTGGTCTACAAATTTAGGTTTGTAACCCTCCAGAAGAGAAGCTTATTGTTATTACCCTACAACCTAGGCTGCTGAGCTTAATCTTTCTATCTGTCTGAATATCAAACATCTTAGGCATAACATGCAACAGGTATTTTCTGTCAAGTATTGATAAGTTAACCTTTAAGTTCCTACAGAATGTGACGAAAAAATTTAAAAAATAAAAATATGTAAAAAAATAGGAATAAACAATTACATGTTTTACACAGAAGTTTAGAAATCTAACCACACAATTTGTGACTGCCAAATCCTAGCACAATTTAAGCCAAATGCTATTTTGGTTGCACCATTCTTTCTGCAATTCTTGGGTAATTTGCATGAGACTGTTCCATTTATGAAAGATGCAGACCTAGATATTTCCTTTCATCAAATGATGATATAAAACAACCTGAGAATTTGTAAACTTCGTAATAATTCCCAGTAGTCCTGTTATTCTCTCTGAGTTAGAAATGCAATATAGTTTAAGTGCAAGTAAACAGACTGTTATATGTCATGTGTGCAGAAAGACAGACAGATCACCCACAGTCATTCCCCTACTTGATTTAGTCAGGATTCATTTCTACCTTCCTGCATGCTTACCCTTTTATTTCCTTTCCCTCCTTCAGCTCTGAGAATCCATCTTTTACAATACAGTTTTCAAAATCAAATATCTAGGGAATTCTGTCCAGGGCTGGATTGCATAGCTGCTCTTCAGAAATGGTGCAGAATACAGACAGTAAAGAAATACTGAGATTTGATGAAAGTTGGACAAGTTGGACTTCATAAAATTTTTTAAATGTGCACATCAATATATAATGCCAGGAAAATAAAAAGGAGCCAACAGAATGGGAGAAATCTTTGAGAATCGTATCTCTCATAACCAATTAAAATATATTATCAGAAAATATAGAAAACTCCTAAAGCAGAGTGAATTCACAAACACTGAGAATAGGTGCAGGATTGAATAGCTGCTTCTCCAAAGGAGATGAACAGCCAATAAGATGACACCATGTGCACACTGCTGAACCCTGGCAATGCAAATCAAAATCCTACTCTGCACCTGTGAGGATGCCTGCTGCATTGCCACAGGACATCTGCAAAGGACACAGAGAGTCAGCCAGAGAAACATGAATGGAATAACCTTGGTGTGAACCAGCATGGCGCTGCCAATGCTAGGAGGTGCGGAAGTGCCTCCTCTGAGCACCCAAGAAGGAGAGCAAGGTTGGAGCAGAGTGGCTCAGCAGCTGACCATGCAAACATCTTCTGGGTCTGCCTACAAATGAATGGAGAGACACTTACAGGGTCATGGATTTGGAAAGCCTTACCAATGAAGGAAACGTCAGGGTAGAGCATGGGTGAATCTGCAGACGTTGTGCTGACTGAAGTTGACCAGCCACAGAAGAACAGTTGCTGTGTGATCGCAGGTCCATGGAGAACCTAGGATAAAGAAAATCATGGAACCAGAAAGGCTGGTGTGCTTGTCGTGGACAGAGGGAGAGTTCCTGCTGACGGGGGGCAGCGTTTGCTTTTGTAAAATGCAAGCCGTATATGGGCATGGAGGGCTGTGAGGGTGCACACCATTGGCGCTGTGCACACATCTGAGCCGCACTCCCAGAGCAGCACCAGGGGCCAATCCGAGATTGTGTGTATTTTACCACAGTAAGAGAAACACTAAACGATAAGAGAAATGTGTATGCAAAACACACACAAGGAGTATTCTCAGAAAACCATTTTCATCCATATATAGATTCACACATGAACTTGTACTTTTCTACTTTTAATATTTATAGTACCTATAATTAGTGCAGAGTGCTAATCAGACAATAGCTGTGTTTCTCACCTCTTTGATGCTGCATATCATGTGAAAATGTAAATTGCTCATTAATATTGCACTCATTTATATCCCGGTTGTGCCAGGCGCTGTGAGTTTAACCTAAATGCAGCCTGTTTGTCAGGAAAGCTGCACGATACCTATTAGCATCCCCTGCACGAGGTGGGAAGTTTAACCGCCAGTGGGGAAGTAATTTGCCGAAGTACAGAGCTCAGCATTAACGTTCGTCTAGCTTAGGAGTCCGTCCTCCTTCCATTCATCTTCGCTGCCCTTTATGTATGTGTTATATGTTCAATAAATTCTCTTTCTTTAAATGGAATCTAAACCATGAAGTGGTGTTTTGTTGAACAATAAATATGATATAGACACACTTCCCGTCTCTCAGTCGTGACCCAGTTCATAGGAAGGAGAAACTTTCCCTGCAGCTGGAGCTTACTGAGCAAAGTAGCACCTCCTCGAGGCTGGAACAGAGGGCCCTGGGCCGGAGGCGCAGGGCTCAGCCACAGGAGGGGGTCCGAACGCAGCCTGCCTCTTGTGTCACTCATTATTCGCCTTTTTTGGTAATTTTTCCCAAATATTTTATATTGACTCACGTTTATAACATAGTTTTGTCTGTTTCTTTCTGCAGCGTTGAGGATTAAGCTCAGGGCCCTGGTGGGCAGGCGTGAAACTGCTGCGCGCGTCCCCTGTGGCTCCTGCAGGGGCCCAGCTGTCTCTCGCTGGAAGTGAGTTTCTCTGCCGTCGCATTGGGTCTGGCCTGGAGCCAAAGCTGACCACGAAACGAAGTGTCCACGGGGTGATGGAGAGGCGCCCACAGATGACAAGAGCTTTGTGGGATAACCTTCGCTCGGCTTTCCAATTCCTGAGCCATTTCGGCCCTTTGCCCTGGTCCGAAGCCGAGACGCACCCACACACTCAGGAGCTCTCCTTCCTGGGACTCCGGCACCTGACACGCAGAACCTGAAGGCCGCTGTGAGCTGCGCTCACCGTTCGTGGGCGCGCACTCCAGGTTGGCGAGCTCCACCACAGAAGCGGCGGGAAGGAGAGGCGTGGAGGACCAGAGAGGCTTACTGCACGGTGCCCAGGACCCTGAGCAGGGGACAGAAGCAGAGAGAAAGCAGTGGGGGACCTGATAAGGACCCCAAGGCAGGCCCATGGAGTGCCGGAATCACCCACAGGCATCCAGCAGGGACCCTGCGGCTCCCATCCGAGCAAGCTGGCCTAGCGAAGCTCCAGCCCGTGGCCAGATTCCTCAAATAAGTGCTCTGACTTTTCTTTCTGTAGCTCCAGTTCACCTACTGGGCACTTTTGTAGAGAATTTCTTCCGTCAGGTTTTACGCGGCATGGAAAGCAACTGATTTCAAAAGGGTTGTTGGTGTGCTTGTGTTCCTCATTATCTGAATATATTTTTACACCCAATAATTCTTGAAAACACTTTGTCTAAACTTAGCACACTACCTGTGCCAGAAAACAGGAAACTCACCTACGATGTCCCCGCCTCTTCAGCTGTTTTTGACAATCATGGACAGGGCTGACCCTGCTAGCTTCAAAAATCAGCGGACGTAAGGAATGGTCGCAGCTGCGTTTTCCTCTCAGTCACGCCATGCTGCGCGGGAGAATCCTGTGAATCAGGCGGTGTCCACTGACGCAGGGACCGTCCTCAGCTCTGCCCAGGCGGAAATCTGCAGCACATTTCTGTGACGTATTTGAAAGTTCATAGAATATTATTTAATTCTTCATGTGTGCGGCCTCGTGCTGAGGTGAGCCAGGGGACACATGTTCAGGACTGCTGAGCCAGAGTGTGCAGTCCTGTGCAGAGCTTCCTGCTCCACTGCAGGAAGTGGAGGTGTCCAGGCAGGGTCAAGGTGACGTCATTACATCCTTTATTTGCTGCTCCTCAGTCATCATCGTGTCCTCCTCCCAGGGAGCGAAGCAGGAGGCTCAGCCAGCGGTCCTCACGCAGCGGGGAGACGACCCTGCAGCCAGAGGCCCAGGGCGAATGGCACCTCTTCTTCCCACCGAATGCTGGGAATCTCAAGCACTACTCTGAGACAGGCACCTGATAAGCCGTCTGTCCATGTCTCACGGATGACTGGGCAGAGACCAATGGTGCGCTGCTGGGCCTGGTGGTACTCGCTCTCACCCCTGCAGGCACCCTGGGAGGCTGAGGCAGGAAGGTCACACGCGAAGCACTTAATAAATTAAAGACAAAAACAGGAAATTGTTTTATGATTTTTCTGAGTAACTTTCCAGCAAACAGAAACCACGTTTCCTCTATGTACGTGTCTATGTTTGGGAAGCATACTGGTTTCATTACTGTACTGTGAGGAAATTATTTTGGAGAAAATCTTGCAGAGACATTCACCCCATGACATGCAGGACTCACAAAAATATTCAAGCCATAGAAAAGATATTTTATTCCATGATAAAATTTTTATGGAAGGGTTTTATACTTGATTAAGGACTTTGATATTTAAAACAGTAAAATAGGACGTCATGAAAACATGTGCTTGCTTGTATCTGACACAGTATTTTTTTTGTATCTTTTTCAGGGTCTGCAGGATCTACAGGATCCACAGGATCTCACTACATAGATCAGACTCACATTGATCCTCCTGTGTTCAGCCTCTCAAGTGCTGGGGTTACAGGCACACAGCACCACACCCAGTCTCAGTCACTGCCTCAGCATGCCCCGGGGCGGGGACCGGCCCTGCACACTGGTGCTTGAATCTCGGCTGCTGCATCTGCTGAGCAGGGACTTTAATCCGCTGAGCTGCTTGGCAGGCCCTCTGGACACTGTTGGTGTAACAAGGGTGGGGATGTGGCTCAGTGGGAGGATCGGCCCAGCACTCACGAGGTTCTGAATTGCATCTTCAACCTTGACAAAATTTTAAAATGAAAATTAATATTGTGCAATGTAAGTAATAAAACATGACTATGAAAAGTTCTGAAATTACAATTTAGTTTATTATAGAGTTTAAATGGATAATTTAATTAAAATTTAAAACATTTAAAAATGTGAAATTTTTATATGTTGTGTATTTTTTATTATTAATTTTGTTGAGAACAAAATTGCAACGAGCTTCAAAACAGATTGGTAGGAGAGCTACAACAGTGAATGCATTACGTACTGTTGTCTTCGCAGTAGCCGTTCTTAGCACAGCATGCTGACAGGATACTCGTTCCAAACACTATTAATACAAATCTTCCTTCTAATTAATTAAGAGAAACTAGCCATATATTTATCCTAACTACTTTGTATATACAGAGACAAAATTGTCTTTCATTTATATCTCCTTTTTTATTATTATTTTTATTGAAGAACAAACAGCAATGACACAGTTTCAAGACAAATTAACAGGACAGATTCCATAAATCAATGCATGGCTGTTTTCATAATGTTTTGGTGTCATACAAGGTGCATACATGATATTACACTTGCAGGCATTATTATAGCAGATGTCTCCTATCAGTGAATGAAGAGAGTGCAGCTATATGTTTATCTTATTTTTTGTAGCTGAATTATATCACATAATTATCAATAATTAATACTGTCTATCTTGTTATCTCCCTAGTGGTTGTCCATAGTACTAGAAGACAACTTAGTATCTTGTCCAAACACTATTAGTGCAAATCTTGCTTCTCATAGAATTAAGCAGAAACACGGCATATTTATCCTAACTGTACTGTTTATACACACACATCATGATTCTTCCTTTGTATACCCCCCCTTTTTTTTTGTCTAGACCTGTCAAAGATGGGTACTCCATTGTCATTAAACCAATTTAGGTGCCTGAACTCAGCAACACAATCCAACACAGTCCAGCATTCTACATTAATAGTGAGTTATCTGAAGAAGTTGTTGACTATACAATATATAAAGAACTAAGATATAGCAGGACCCTAAAATTTAAAGACCTAATTCAAAAATGGGCATCTGAGATGAATACACTTTTCAGAGGACAAAATTAAAGAAGCGAATAAATATATGAAAAATTGCTCCACATCACTAGCCATCCATGAAATGCAAATAAAAAAAACAACACTGAGATACCATCTCCCTCCAGAAAGATTGGCTGTCATAAGGAAATCAACCAACACCAAATGTTGCAGAGATTGTGGGGAAAACGGAACACTTCTCCACTGCTGGTGGGAATGTAGACTGGTACAACCGTTGTGGAGATCAGTGTGTTGACTCCTCAAAAGAGTAGGACTGGAAATTCCATTCAAGCCAGCTATCCCCCTACTGGGAATTTTCCCAGAGGAACTGAAAACATTATATCATAGTGATATATGTGTACCTATGTTTATAGCAGCGCAGTGTGTGACAGCAAAATCTTGGAAGCAACCAAGATGTCTTTTACGTGAGTAGTGGTTGAAAAACATGTTGTATTTCTATATAATGGAGTATTACTCAGCTATAAAGAATGATAAACTGGAAGCATTTATATTGAAGTGGATGCCACTTGAACATGCACTCATAAGTGAAATAAACCAGACACACATGTGAAAATATCGTATAGTCTCCCTAGTATAAGAAGTTAAAAGAAGAAATACAAATAGAAATGTACAACAACAACTAAAGACTATTGAGTCAGATAGGGCAAAATGAACGGCATATGCTGCAGGGTACTAATCAGCTTTTCTTCTGGATGGTTAACAACCTAAGTTCACAGATCAAATTTAGAGAAACAGAAGAAACTCAAGGCCAGCCACGATTTTGTCCCTAGCTTTTCAAGGTCAGTGAAGACTCAGGACATAGGAGAACCCATATTGCAACATCATGAAACTCAGTTGTGCCCCAAATTTTTTGATCAAGGAGATTATGGAGCCACAGAGGAAAGAGATTGATGATATATAGTGTACCTGGGGAGAGACACATGGAGAGAAAACTTTCTCTCAGGCTCTCACAGAGAGAAAACTGGTCAAGCATTGGCCGTGACTCATCCACATGGATGACACAGACAAAGGATCTACAGAGTAAGATATAGGATTATAAGATAAACCCTGAGATGACTTCACTGACCTCATTGGAAACAAAAGCTACATGTTTTGTTATATAGGTCTTGCTCTATCTTGGTCTTAACCATCCAGCAGAAAAGTATAAAAATGAGGTATATAACACAGGGCCATTATAATAAGTTGAGCTGTAAAAGTTCTATATTTTAAATGTGTACATCATAAGTGTCTCACATGTTTAAAAGCATGCTCCATGATCCTTCTATCTCAGGTGCACTTCACAACAGTGTGATCAGTGTGTGCACACGCCGTGTGGACGTGTAGGCTGTGGCTCAAGTGTGCACAGCGTGATTCTGCACCTCTGAGTGCCCCCTTTGCTCACCCTGGAGTGAGGCGGTGCACACTGCAGGCGGTGAGGCACCCAGCAGCACCTGTCCCCTCAATAAAGGAGCACAGCATCACAGAGCCTGCCCATGTGTTCTCACAGGTTTAAATCATCTCTAGTTAGTTGTGTGTCGTCACACTCCGTAAGTGCTACGTCAACACTGTTGTTTTATATTTCTTAGGAGCCTTTGTAAGGAAAGTCATACATACTTAGCATAGTTACAGTTTGGGGCAGGGAGTTTTCATCGGCAGGTGGTGAATTTTGCTGGTGTTGAGCCATTTAATATAAGGTCATTGGTATTCACCTTTGACTACACAGTTTTTAAGATTTCACTTAGTATTAATTGATCAGTAGATTGAGAATTTGTCTATTACAATTAGAACATAGAAAATATCATGTTGCTACTAAACTTATGGAAAGGTTTGCTTTCTTTAAACTTAAGTCATTTCTTGAAAAATCCGCATTGATATTTATCAATAAAATCATCTTCTAAATGAAAAGCCTCGTGATTCTTAGTCACAAAACCTCCATCAATTCAGAATATGTTTCCCTCCAGAGTTCTGAAATTTTACACGTTGTAAGCATTTTACAGAATAGAACCACTTCTGAAGTATTGGCATTTTTAATGCTATCCAACAACTATTGATTTTAAAGAAATTAAACATCACACATTATAAATCAAGGAAGTGAGAGATCTCATTCAATCAAACACTCATGAACATTTGCACTTTAATCATCAAAGGGACACATTTCTAGTGTGAAGAAGACCAAGATCACCACAGGTTCCCATAATTCTGCACAATGTGTGCTCTGAATCATCTACACTTGGGGAAGCAATGGATAAGGTAAGGAAGCAGATCATGCAGAGAAAGGAGAGCTCTATCAGCCCAGGGTCCCAGGGAGAAGGGAGAGCTCAGTCAGCCCAGGGTCCCAGGGAGAAGGGAGAGCTCAGTGAGCCCAGTATCTCCTGGAGAAGGGAGAGCTCAGTCAGCCCAGAATCCCAGGGAGAAGGGAGAGCTCAGTCAGCCCAGGATCCCATGGAGAAGGGAGAACTCCATCAGCCCAGGCCATCCAACCTCACTTGGGGAGCACAAAGAACCTCTTGAGGTATTGTGCCATTCACAGCCCCTGTGTGAAACAGAATAAATGATGTCAAGTTTTGCACAATAGAAGCACATCAATTTGTTGAAGATTCACACACATTTTTCTTAAAAGGGAGCTCATGAGGCCAGAATTATAGCTCAGAGGCAAGTTTGAGGTCATAAGTTCCATTCCCGGTGCCTAAATAAATAAATGGCAGGTCATCTGAAAGCATAAAGTATTAAAATCAAAATAATATTCATAATTTTTTCCTACCATGCTGTGTAATAGTTATTAGCTCATTGAACCTCCTTCAAATGAAAGTGCGTATACTGTCTCTGCTAACTGTGACAACAGGCACTAGCAGACCTGTGGTTGTTATCACAGCGCTCAGGGAGCTTACTCCTCCATTGCACGTGATGGCCTGTGAAAGTGACACAGGGGAAATACCAGGTTTCCTTTGGCCTGGGTTCCAGAGGTACCAGGTTTGAGCTGATTGGCTGCATTGCGCAGGGCCTGCAGCAAGACAGAGGATCAGGGTGAGGGCATGAGTGGGCTGGAACAAGCTGCAGGGAGGCCAATGGCCTAAGGGGAAGAGTGTTGCAGACCCGCAGCCAGGCCTTCAGTGTAGGGGCCGTGGGGACCCGTTTTGCAGTGCTGGGGATTCCTGCTGTGGTCTTTGCACCAGGCTACCTGCTCGCCTATTTATATTTCCTTTTAAGTCAACGTCTCACCAAAGTTACCCAGAAGGCTTTTCCTTGCTATTCTCCTGTCTTGACATCTGAAAAAGCTGCATTTAGGGTTTGTGCCACCATACCTGGCCCATGCGGAAACATTTAGGCCCAAATCATAAAGCAGATGTTTGTCTCTTTCTCTACTTGCAACTCCTGAAGCCCTTTCCTGGAAAATGACCAAAAGAATCCAAGTGAAATCAGAGGTGCTTTTGCTGTTTGGCCCTCAGGGAGCCTGCGTGCCCATCCCTTGTCAGGCTCCAGGAGTAGCTGCCAGGACTGGGCAGGAAGAAGGGGGAGCACTGGGCCAGGTCACCGATGGGTCCCAGCTGAGGAGAGGACGGTTCTGGTGAGCTTGGGTCCACTGGGGCTGTGCACAGGCACTGGCAGAGCCCTGGCTCACTGTCACCCCTGCCACATGCTTTCTGCCTCCTCCTTTAGCCCTGCCCTGTTTCCTGTCTCTTTCCTCTGCCCATTAAGGGGATGGCAGTAACTTCAATTTCATTTTGTTCTTGAGCTCCCAGAATACGTATGACCCTTCACACCATGACTTTCCATCAAATTATCATAAGGACGACGATATGATGCCCAGTTGGTTACCAAAGCAGAGAAACCCAGATACGCAGTCTCAAGATTTCAGCCCCACACTGGCAGTGTACTCATTTGAGCTGATGGGAGCTCATAAACCCTGTCACCCTCTGGGGTGAGACTGTGATGCATAGAACAATTGATTGCCCATTTGTCCTTGGAGCCCCTGGTATTTGAAGATTTACCACGCACATCCTCGAACCGAAAACTGGCTTGTGGGTTCTCACTGTGAGCACGTCCTTATGTACCTCTGTTTTATTTATGATAAAGATTGAAGGCTTGAAGAATAATTTATTCTAGTCAGAGAATAAAAGTCAATTATTTAGCAAAAGTACATGGATACTTGACAAGATGTAAATATTTTTAAACGTCCACATATATTTGAGACAATTAAAATGTGCTTTTTCAGTCTGCTCCTAGCTCTACACCTGTCACAGTGCACTGGCACTAGAAAGGCACACCCAGCACTGCGCTGGGATTGATTCCCCTGACACTGACTGAAGAGCATGGTATGAAGAGGCATTCTGATAGGCACAGGCAGAACAGAGACAGCTCCTCAGAGAACGTCTGCTGGGAAGTTCCTAGGGATGTGGAGCACGATTTATAAAATTTATAATCTACAAGACTACCAAGGAGGCATGATTAGGAATATATAGATTGTAATTCAAAATTTACTAAAAGTAGATGCCCAAAAAATACACAAAATAATACTGTCCAAGTCGTTGTGTTTGTATGTTGTGCGTGTGTATCCTACTCCTAGATGATTTTTTAACCGAGAATTTTTAGAAAGTTAAAAAAACAACATTAAAAAGACACAGAATTTCACTAACTACAGGAAGTGGAATTCAGCAATGGCTGTCATATTGCATATTGTTGTCTTCAAATTACTTGCTCAGATTACAAGACATAAGTGTGAAAAATTTGGCTAAAGGAAAAATTACAAAATATTCAAAAGGAAAGAAAAACCCTTGAAACATTAACTGCTTATTACATATACATTTGTGTTTCTTCTCCCATCCTTCTTCCTTTCTTTTTTCTTAGTTCATAAGACTATTTTTTATAAATGTAAATAAATTAATTTAAAAAAAGAAATTATTGGATAGGAAAAGTTAAACAAAAATTTTTAACAAAACAAAAATGAAGAAAACAGTAATTGCGACATGCAAGAACTCATGAACTCTGCCTTGTCTGAACAAAATTGCTAATGCTCGTGGCTCAGAAGGCAGAGACTTGGTGACAATTACGATGAGGGAAACTGTGTTACAAGGAAAGTGGAAATCATGCCTGGGACACAGGAGACTTGTGCCCATTGGCTTAAAAATACACAAATCTTTCCCCAAGATCCCTTTACAAATTGGATCTAGTGTCCCCCAGAAGCTCATGTGTTCAGATGCGGACACACTGGGGAGAGACTAGGCTAGTGGGCTGAAGCTGAAAACTTCTTAAGAGTTCATAGCTCACAGGCTTTGTGGGAGGAGGACTGACTGGATGGCGTGGGTCATGGCTATGGCTTTGGAGGGCACCATTCTCCTGCCCTGAGCTCACGAGGTAAGTGTAATCCCTCTGCCTCAGTCTTATGTGAAGCTGTCTCTGCTTGACCGAAGGCCATGGACCCAGACGGTCATGATCCAAAACCACTAAGACCTTGAACCGAAACTAGCTTTTCACTTTGAAAGAGTGAAAGAGCAGAGGCAAGGTGCACTGTGACAACTTTTTTGTTTGTGAAAGACAATTATGGAGATTGGGATTCCTGTTTTTGCAAAATGTCCTCTGTCTTGGAATATATAGTTAACATTATGACTAAGAAAAAAAGAAAAAAATAGAAGCATTGGTATTCTCAACAATAGTATGACAATGGACCAGAGTTTGAAACAAATGATGGACATATACAGAGTGTTCCACTCAACCACAGATGAATACACATTTTTTTCAGCTGCACATGAGTCATTTCTAAAACAGATCAAATACTAGTGCATAGGTCATGCTTAAGTATGTGCAAGAAAACAGAAATTGTTCCATGCATATTATCTGAGCACAGTGCAATGAAACTGGAAATAAATGACAAAAGAAACCAGAAACACCCCATAATTACATGGCAATTAAATAACACCCTACTCAGAATCAATGGGTCACAGATGAAATTGAGCAATAAATTCAACAATATCTACAATTCAATGAAAATTCAAACACAACTTATCGGAATTTATGGAATGTGATGAAAGCAGTTCTCAGAGGGAAATTTATAGCTGTGAATTCATACATTAGGAAAACAGAACAGGAACAAATAAACACCCTAATGTTGCACCTCCAACATCTAGAAAAGGAAGAACTAACCAACCCAGAGCCCAAAGATGGGAAGAAATCATAAAGATTGGAGCAGAAATTAATTGCTGAGTAGAATATTGTTTAATTTCCATGTATTTATAGAGTTTTTCTGGTTTCTTTTGTCATTTATTTCCTGCTTCATTGTACTGTGGTCAGAAAATATGTATCGGATAATTTCTGTTTTCTTGCATATCCTTAAGCATGACCTATGGACTAGTATGTGGTTTATTTTAGAAAATTACTGATATGCAACTGAAGAAAATGTGTATTCATCTGTGGTTGAGTAGAACACTCTATATATGTCCACCCAGTCCATTTGTTAAATATTAAATGTAATAAAAAATTTACTAACAAAGCGAAGAAAAATTTACTAACCGATCTTGATGGAGTCACAGGTGAATGCTACAAGAAATCTATGGAATATATAATCCCTATACTCCTCAAGCTCTTCAGTGAAACTGAAAAGAAAGCAGTCCTCCCAAAATCATTCCTATAGGCAACTCATGCCAAAAACCAGGGAAAAATGCAACTAAAAAAGAGAACTACAGGCCAGTCTCCCTCATGAATATAGATGAAAAAAAATCCTCAATAAAATCCTAGCAAATAGAATACAGCAAATCATCAAGAAGATTATACACCATGACCATGTAGGATTCATCCCAGGGATGCAAGGATGGTTCAATATACTCAAATTGATAGATGTATTACTCTATATACATGGATCCAAATCTAAAATCCACATGATCACCTCAATTGATTTAGAATAGGCTTTTGAAAAAGTCCAACACTCATTCATGTTCAAAGTCCTACAAAAAATTGGAAGAGAAGGCCTCTACTGCAATCTGATAAAGCCATCTATGACAACCCAATGGCTAACATAATTCTAAACGTGGCAGTGGGAAAAACTGAAATCTTCTATGCATAGATCTGGTACAAGACAAGGTTGTCCTCTATTACCACTCCTACTGTACAGAGTTCTGGAATCATTAGCTAGAACCATTAGACAAGAGAGAGAAATAAAAGGAATAAGAATAGGTAAAGAAGAGGTTAAATGATCATTATTTAGAGATGACATGATACTCTACTTGGAATATCCAAAAAAACTCCACCAAGAAGCTACTAGAATTAATACACAAATTCAACAGCATAGCAGGATGCAAAGTAAATAGCATTCCTCTACACAGATAATAAACACACTGAGAGAGAAATTAGGGAAACAGTAACTTTTAAAATAGTAACATGGAAAACAAAATACCTTGGAAATAATCTACTTAAAGAAGTTAACATCTTTTCAAGGAAAATTACAGTACTCTTAAAAAAAAGAGATTCTATAGGATTTCAGAAAATGGAAAGATATTCCCTGCTCCTGGATAGGAAGAACCAGCACTGTGAAGATGGTAAGACTCCTAAAATTGCTGAACAGATTTAATGCAACCCCTATCAAATCACCACCTATATACTTCGTAGACCTAGCGAAATCATTCCTCAAGTTTATTTGGAACCATAAAAGACCTAAAATAGCGAAGGCAATCCTGTGAAACAAAGACAAAGCAGGTGGCATTACAATTTTTGACTTGAAATGACACTACAAAGCTACTGTGATAAAATCAGCATGGTACTGACAAAAAATAGACCTGAGGATCAATGGAATAGATTAGAAGATGCAGAAGCCTCTACAAACACTTCACTACCTTATCTTTGACAAACAGGCCAAATATGCTTACTGGAAGAAAGATAGCCTCTTTAACATATAGTGCTGGAAAAATTGGCTCTCTACATGCAAAAACTAAAACTTGACCTAGGTTTATCAACATGTACTAAGCTAAAGTAAAAGTGGATTAAAGATCTAAACATTAAAAGAGAAACACTAAATCTCCTGGACAAGAAAGTAAGAGGAACCCTGGAAGACATAGGGGTAGGCAAAGAGCTCATGAACAAAAATCAAATTGCATAAGTAATATTTGAAAGAATTAACAACTGGAACCTCCTCTTATTAAGATGTTTTTACACATCAAAAGAAATTACAAACAAAGTGAAGAGATAATCCACAAATTTGGAAAATAATCTTGACTAATAAACTCAGTAAAAGGTCTGCCCTCTAGAATTTATAAAGAACTAAAAAGCATTAGGACCCCAAAATTTAAAGACCCAGTCCAGAATTAGGCATCTGAAATGAACACACACTTCTCAGAGGATGAAATGAAGAAGCGAATAAATGCATAAAAAATGCTCCACATCACTAGCTGTCCAGGAAACGAAAATTAAAACAACACTGAGACAACATCTCACCCCAGAAAGAATGGCTATCACAAAGAAATCAAATAACAACAAATGTTGGAGAGGCTGTGGGGAAGCAGGAACCCTTTTCCACTGCTGGTGGGAATGTAGACTGGTGCAACCATTATGCAGATCAGTGTGGAAAGTCCTTAAAAAACTAGGACTGGAAATTTCATTCAAACCAGTTATTGCCCTACTGGGAAATTTCCCGGAGGAACTGAAAATATCATATCATAGTGATATATGTGTACCTATGTTTAGAGCAGCACAATTTGTGATAGCCAAATTTTGAAAATAACTAAGAGGCCCATCATATGAGGAATGGATGCAAAAGATGTGGTATTTTTATGCAATGGAGTATTACTTAGCTATAAAGAATGATGAACTCGAAGCCTTTTGTTTAAGTTGATGGCACTTGAAGATATACAAGTGAAATAAACCAGACCCACATGTGCAAATATCATATAGAACCCCTAGTATAAGAACTCAAAATAGAAATAAAAATAGAATTGTATAACACAATTAAAAGGAAACCAAGAATTTGTGGGTTAGACAATGAAGAGAGGGCAAGGAGAAAAGTCAGGAAACATGACAAGGATGAAGCCATACATTTTTTTGCTCAAAATAGCTAAGGAAATGATTCTGAGAACCTTCAGCGTGTTTGTGAAATTAGCAGTTAATTAGTGGGATTCTCACCCTGACTAACTATTTACGCTGATAACCTGTGAACTAAGCAACTTTACTGAAGATAGCAGTGTGTAATAGTAGGGTCATGCTTGAATTGCATGCTTGAATTGCATTTTGGTCTTCTAAATACATAGTGCTTGTCATGATATACCAATTATTGCCATACTGTCTCTCAAGTAAATATTTATTTTTAAAAAAGGGTAACAAATGCAAACAAAAGACAAGAAAAAATGTCACAGGATTGTCCTGATACAATGCTGTATATGGTTAGAATTCTAAATTTCTCTGTAAAAACATGTAACTTTTTTCCTATTATTAAATATTTTTATTTTTTAATTTTTTCTTCATATGCTGTAGGCACTTAAAGGTTAACATATTAGTACTTGATGGAAATTATCTGTTCCATATTATGCCTAAGATGTTTGATAATCAGATAGTGAGGTTCAGCTCAACTGCCTATGTCGTAAGGTAATTTTAATAAGCTTCTCTTCTGGAGGTTTTAACTTTTCAGACTAAAAATTAGAGAAAAAGAAGGGCTGCAAGGAAAACCAACATTTTGGCCCTGGCCTTTCAAGGTCAGTGAAGACTCAGAACATAGGAGGACTTGTACTGTAATGTCCTATAACTCAGTTGTTCCAAATTTTCTAATCAAGGAGATTAGTGAGTCACAGAACAATGCGATCGATGATGTAGAGTGTGCCTAAGGAGAGTCACATGGACAAAAAACATTCTCTCAGGCTTCCACAGAGAGCAAATTGGTCAAGCAATGGCTGTGACTCTGTCATATGGGTGACACTGACAAAGAATTTACATCCTGTGTTGAAGGGTTTCAGGATAAATCCTGAGGGGATTTGACTGATCTCATCAGATACAAAACTTACACTTCTTGTTATATAGGTCTTCTTTATCTTGGTCTTAACAGTGTAGCAGAAAACTATAAAAGTGAAGTATAAAAAGTAGAGCCAAACTATTATGCTGAGCTGTAAAAGACTTAAGTCAACAACTTCTGACATGTCCAGTCTTACGGAAAACCCACTACTATTATAGAGTGCCAGACTATATTGGAATATTTTGCACAATTCATGTATCTACAATATTGAAATGACAATGGAATAGCCTTCTCTGACAAAACTAAAGAAAAAAGGGTATACAAATGAACAACCATTTTGTATCTGTACATTCAAAATTGTTAGGATAGATATACACATACATTCTCTTAGTTCAATGAGAAGAAAGATTTGTATTAATAGTGTTTGGACAGGATATCATGTCTGCATCTTGTACTATGAATAAACACTATGAAGACAACAATATGCAAGACATTGATTATTAAAACTATCCTACTAATTGTCTTTGAAACTGTCTCATTCCTATTTGTTTCTCAATAAAATTGTTTTTTAAAAAGTCTACTAATATCTAGACCAAATAAGTTTTACAAACAGTATAATCATAGAATGACTTCCTAATAGCAAATATAAAAATCAAGAGGCCTAGTCTTTCTCTAGACAGGCATGAGCAAGTTGAAAACAAGTGAGTCACAAATTGAAAGTTGTTTTATTGCTCTCATTAAAATTTAATTGTTCACTGTATTCGTTATTTTAAAAATTGAATTAATTATGAAAAAAGAATAGTAAGAAAATGGGAGGGTAAAACTGTGAATCCAAGTATTCTGCAAAATACATTAAGGAATAGATGGGATTTTTGTCCAAAGAGCGTATAATGAACAGAGCTGCATGGAGTGGGCTTGCTTGAAGTTGTGTGACCCATGGGGCACAGGAAGGCCTGGCCGCTACTGAGATAGCTTCTCCTGGGAGGTTTTCCCCACAGAGCTGGGATCAGAAGTCTTTCTCCTCAATGCAAAGGTGAACTGAAGTGAAGCAAGGCCACTGCTTAGTCCCGAGAAATTACAAGTCTAGCTGAGTGCAAATTGGTTAGACTGAGAGAGAAGGAAATGATTAAGGGTTAGTAACAATGGTTCAAGCATTTCTTACAAATGCAATTGAAAGCAGAAATGCCAATCCATGAAGGCCAAGATTTAATACTAAGCAGTCCTCATGGGCGGTGCCCTTAGGGCATTCTCAGAAGTGAATTAAATCCTACTAGATCAGTTCTCTTCATGGCCACCTTCAAAGGGGCACTCAAACAATTTTCTAAAGAAAATGAATGTTTCTTTTTATGTACTTACCCAAATACATAAAGATACAATACTTCATCTTTTAAAAGAAATACAACAAAAGCATTACTAGACCTACAAGGACATCTGTTACTAAAAATATCAGGGTCAGATAGTAAAATACATTTATTTTAAAAACAAGAATGTGGATATATCTTTAGCAGACAAAGAAATGACTTGACATGCTTAAGAAATTAGTTAGGGAAAACCATACGTATTTTAAGTACACATTCAATAATGAGCTGACATTGCCTAGGTTATAATTACTGAACTATATTATTACAATGAAAAATAGAATATTTGATAATTCATGAGATAATTTTTAAAACATTACAAAGTATAGATAAAAGAAATATGCAGTATATATCAATGAAATATACAAAGCATTATTTATTGTTTTGCTACATGTTATATAATGCATATTCTAATGACAGAAAGGTAAATAGGAGGGGCAATATTTGAAAACATTTTGGATGAAAGTTCTTAGTTATTTGAAAAACTACTCCACATATTAAAATTTGGTGGACCATAATAAGAAACATAAAGATAAATTCTCTCTAAAAATGTTTAATCAAAGCTGCAAACAACCTGATAATTAAAAGATTTTCCAAATGGGGTTAGAAAAAGCAAATTATCTTCAATAATTTCTACATAAAGAGTAAGCAAAACCCACAATATTAATTATGAAGGAAACTATGATTGCAGAATTCTCAGAAAATGCCATCCGTAGACCCCTCAGAGCAACGCCAAGGCAACCCCGAAGGGCTGCTCTTCCCAGAAGCAGAGCTCTGAAATGGCAGGATGAACAAAGATCAAAGAGTTTTAAAATACTCTAGTAGCTCCAGATACGATATTTTTTCCATGATAAGACTAGAATCATTGAAAATCAATAACCAGTAAAATACACAAGTTGAGAGAATAATATGGCTGAAGTGTCCACAGACCTTGATGTTTTCGAATAGGATAGAAAAATTTGAAATTTAGATACATAAGGCAATATGTATTATTATTTTCATTTTCATTTTTGTTTTTTAATGTATTTGGTTCAGGGTCTCACCAAGCAGCTCGGACTTATGGTGATCCTCCTGCTTTCAGTCTCCCCCGGGCTGGGATTGCAGGCGTGCACCACTAGGCCTGGACTCAGTGGCCAACTCACCCCGCCCGTGGACCAAGGCTGGCGCTGCATGTGACTCTGTGGAGCGGATCCTGGTGTCTGTGCTAGCCTGAGCGGGTGCTTAGTCCCCTGGGCTACTACTTCTCAGTGATAACAAATATATGGGAAATCAAAGTAGCGATAGAAAAACCAGAAGAGGGAAAGCTATAGATACAGCACAGAAGATGAGACATACGCAACAAAAGTTAAGTTTAGATATTCACTAATAAAGATTACTCTAGGGCCAGCAAGGTAGTTTAATGGTAAAGCGCCTGCTGGAGCAAGCTTAGGCAAATGTGCAGGGGCCTGAACTTGATCCCACGAACCACATGACATGCCAGCCCTGCCCGAGGGTGAGCTGAGCTGGCCACGCACTCTCTCTCTCTCTCTCTCTCTCTCTCTCTCTCTCTCTCTCTCTCTTACTTTATAGATAAGTAGGCAATAAATGTGGATCCTTTAACAAGGACTTTCTGTGGCAGGACCAGACCACGTGGCTGAGAAGCCTTTGCAAGAGGTTTGTGGGAGAAGTTTGTAAGGTTTGAACACAGCAATTAAGGGGGGCCTGAAGTTCTCTTGGGCCAGGCTGAGTGCAGACTCCTGTCTGAGCTCAGCAGACCAGGACGGTGGCACCAGGGCAGGGCGTGAGCACCGGGCGCGGGCCTCTTGGTCTGGGAAGAAGGACTCTATTTGCATTTCATTTCAGGAGTGTGTGCTATATACGCCCTGGTAGAAAAACTGACCACTTTGTGTGTGTGTGTGTATGTGTGTGTGTGCAGGCTTCGCAGGACACTCGGATTAAGCACAGCACTAATTCCCCTGCTGCAGAAAATTCCAAGGGAGCCCCATGTTGAGGCTTTTAGCCAAGTTCCTAGTGGAGATTAGATGAAAAGGCTGTTTTGAACGTGCTTAGCTTTGCCAGGAAGAAGGCGGGGCAAGCTGCAGCAGAAGCGAGCTTGACCCCCAAGAGGCAGGTGCTGAGGAGCAGCCGAGCGCGGCACAGGGAGACGCCTTGAGGGCGCGCCTTCCCCGCGGCTGCAGGGGTCTCAGATCCCGCACCTCCTGCCGGACCCTCGGTGTCTGCTGCTGCCCTGCAGCCGCACGCGGCTCTCCCGGTAGCCCACACACCGCAGCAGCCCTGCGCTCCAGGGCTCACCGTTCCACCGCAGCGACGTTCAGCCGTGTCTGATTTGTATTTCCATGACTGTTAATAATGTTGACTTTTTTTCTTGAACACTACATTTCATCCAACAATATGTTTTTCAAAGGAAAACAAAACACTTGCCAGGTAAACTATATTTCAAATCAGTAAGTTGCTATAAGCTCTAAACGTTTAAAGCATGCAAAGTGTATTCTCTCAACACAATAAAAGATTCTAGAAAATAAAAAAAAAAGAAAGTATCAAATATTAGGAGAACTTTGAGAGTAGAGTATATGTTTTGTTTTGACTTCTTTTGTGTGATTTCTGTTATTTTTCAAGTTGAAAGTCTTCACAATGCATTCCAAAATGGAATTATTTATTGAATATATATGTATATAATTTCTTCCACTCCGTCTTTCTCATTTCTCTTGTGGTATCATTTGAAGATGAAAAGTTTGATTTGGATTAATAAATTTGCAATTTTTATTGTTTCTGGGGTTTAATGTATATTTTTGGGCATATTTAATTATTTAATTTGTTGTTTTTGTCTCTCAGTTCATCATTTTATATTTCATATAAAGGAAAATATGCTCGCCTTGATGTGCTTTTGCTTATGTACACTAAGAAGGTTGTTTTCCTGTTTTGTGAAGCCTTTTGTAACCATGGATTTCATTCCTTAGCAGATGTGCAGAGGGCAATGTTCACAGGAACTTTGCTCCGTTCCATTACAATGTTGTTCCGGACCCAGACTAATTTTATGGACTACTGAACCATACTGGTGCATTATTTTGCTGAATGCACACATGTATGGTATTTGAATGGCAATAGAACATCCATCTCTGACAAAACAAAATAAAAAAGAGGATATAAATGAGGTAAAAGTGTTTTTTCTGTTTTGTTTTTTTGGTGGTACCGGGGATCAAATTTAGGACCTTGCGCTTGCCAGGCAAGCGCTTACTCCACTGAGCTATTTCCCCAGCCCAAAAGAGGATATAAATGAAGGACCATTTTGTAGTGAAAAAAAATACATATGTATATGGGTATATACAAAATAGTTAAGTTATAAAGCTACTTTCTATTAGTTCAGTGGAAAGAAAGATTTGTACTAATAGTGTTTGGATAGGAAATCATGTCTGCATCTTGTGCTCTGAATAACTACATGAAGACAACAATATACAATGTATTAATTATTGTAACTGTCTTACTAACAAGTTTTGAAACTGTCTCATTGCTCTTTCTTTCTCATTAAAATTAATAAAAAATAAAATGAAATGAAATGAAACTGAAATTAATATTCATTTAAGTTTGTAGCAAGTCTTGAATTCAGTGGTATAAGTGTCCTGTTCTTTAATGCTGAAACTGTTTGATTGTGTTAAGCTTTTGAATAGCTACATAAATTTTCTTGTGGTTGTTTTCTGCTGGGAATGCACTTCCAGTATCTGTTTGCTTATTTATTTATGTTTTCATTTGTGTGTTTGGTACAGGGTCTCACCACACAGCTCGAACTCACAGGGATCCTGTTCTCAGCCTCCCCAGCACTGGGGTTACAGGCGAGTGCCACCATGTCTGGACCTGGTCAGCAGCTCAGTGTGCCCCAGGGGCAGGGCCGGAGCAGCGTGTGGGACGGGGATTACACCCTGGTCCCTGCACTTGCAGGTACTTAGTCCGCTGTCTCGCTGGCCCTCCACTATCTTTTTAGAATCTGAAATGTGTATCAGGACATCATGTGTATCATGCTGATATCATTTGTGTGCCTTTTCTCGGGCGTCTCTACACTGCCTGGAGCCCAGAAACCTAAGCCTTTCTTACATGTAACTATTTTCTGTTTATTTATAGAGAAATATCAAACTCTCTTCCATATGTAAAAAGTGTTTGAATGCATTTATTTGCATCCATTTGAAAATAGTTTTCTTAATTCATGTGTAAAACTTCTCTCATTCTTTTTTCCTGACCACACTAGCTCTCCATCTAGAGAAAGGTATCTATCTCTAAAGATCCAACTGTTCCAGTGTTTGTTTTCACTGACGCGATATCTGTCCCACTGTGTTGCGTTCTTTGCTTCTTCCTTCTTTCTGCTTCATGTTCAATCCCTTTATTTTCCACTTTCTGAAAGTTGAAGGTTTGAAGACAAATTTAAGCTTTCCCTCTTACAATGTTTGCTTTTGCAGTGCGTATAATGTTGTCCACTTTATAATAAAAAGGGCACATACTCTGAATGCTCCTAGGAATCTCATTTGGATATCATAAGGAAAAAGTTGGGACAGTAAGGCTGCACTACCCCTCACTGACAAGCGTATTCCTATGTCTATCTTTCTTCCCATGAGCATAGATTGCTTATAAAATGCTGACTAATTCTTCAATATTTGGGAATGTTGCTAATATTATTTTCAAACACCTTGATCATCTAAATTTACTGGGATTTGTGTGGAGCTCAGAATAAACTATATGTGATTGATAATTTCTGTGCACTTCAGAATATATTAGTTCTATGATAACTGATGCAACATTTATGGATTTTTTAAAATTGAGTTTTCTATGTGGCCATGTAGCTACTTTCAGTTTACAGCACAATATTTAAAATTCCATGCATAATTAAACTTTCTCTTTTCTTCTTTTTATTTGTCTGTTTTAAGTTGAAAATCCATTATAAGCTGCATACACATTTGAAATGGATTGTATTTTCTTGAGTCAGAATCCTCTTATTTTCATGAATTTTCTCACATTTAATAATTTTTGTCTTTGCTTATATTTTAGATTTAGAATATTTCATGCTAGTATTTTTTGTATCTGTGATGTCATTTCACTGAATTTAAACACAGGCATATATTTTCCTTAACACCTATAGCACATTTCATAATATTCTTTTCATACATCCTGATCTGTGTAAGTTATTAATCTGGTAAAATTTTATTACCTAAATGATTATATTTTTTAAAAATGCATGTAGATACTATTCTTATGCTTTCCAAAACATTTAATATTTGTGCATTTTCCATTATTCTTGTATGTATACTGCTTTCTTCTTTAAATGTTTTCCTTCAATCTACTGTTTTTTATTTTTCAGTATGTATATAGTTTTTCATCTAAAATATCCATACTTCTTATATTTTAACTTATTGGACACAGAACAGAGTGCTGTTTCCCGTCTTTCACCATTCACGTGAGCTGACACTGCACGGACAGCAGCGTTACCTGTCCCTCACCTGACTGTTCTGCAGTCACTGTCAGCGCGTGCAGCAGAGTCAGAGTCCTGAGTTTCCCTTTTTCTGTGTGCTCAGTGGACTGACCCTGGCACTCAGGCAATTCTTTACTTATGGATGAAAGAACCCGCATGTTGCTCTGGGGTCCAGCTTCCCGCCTCCCCCCATCCCCTCCCTGCACAAGCCTGGTGGGCAGCCGGCGGCCTCCGCACCGCGGTGCTGGGGAGGGCAGGCCATGCCTCAGCTCGCCCTCCGCCTCCGCGCCCTGACACCAGCTCCCGGTCTGCAGGACGCTCTCTTGGTGACCGGGCGCTGGGCACAGCTGCTGGCGTGGGACCAGGCTTAGGACCGCCCTGGTGCAGGCCCACTGAGGGGCTGCCCCTGGAAGAGCTGTTATAGCTTCGAGCCTCCGCTGCTTACATCTGATCTCTATCGTACATGTTCCATCTTTTACGTACAATTGTCCCCCCCCCCCGCCTCCCTCTCTTCAGATGCGATGCAGTTCGGGCTGTTCTTGAACTCGCAATGTCACCTAGGCTGGCTTTGAACTCTCAATGACCCTCTTGCCTCACCCTCCAAAGTGCTAGGATTACAGGTATTCACCATCATACCCAGCTATAATTGCTTATTTAAAATGTAACTTTGCAAATAAAAAGTAAAGTTTGAAACTAGATTCTATCTCCTAACCATCATAGATCATGTAATTTTTAAAAATTATTATAACTATTATTCCACTACAAGTACAAGGAAAAAGCTATTTGAACTTTGACTTATAGCGACTAGTAGTGCATTTTTACACACACTTTTCATCATCGGCATGATCTGAAACACATGCTTAAAATGAAGTTTTACATAATACATAGACAAGAAGGTGAGGAAATACTCATTTTTTGAATGAAACAATTGAAAGCAGTGTCGTACGTGTGCTTTGTTTTCACAGGAATCAGTATTTAGTCCTTATAAGAATTATCTTCTAGGCTCCAGTTCTTACAATGACCATAAGAAACAATTTTTTGTAATTGGACAGCATAAAAATGTAACAACACACCTAGAAAATACTGCTCAGAATTTGAACTCGCATCATTTTGACCTGAGCATGCATGATACTATTTTCTGTACACAATGTCTCTAAAATTTTTTGTTACATATACACAATTATCTGTCCTCACCACTAAAACCAATATAGCCAATGACTTCCCACTCATTTACTCCAAACTTTTAACGAATCTTGATGTTGAATGAATACCCTCAGCTGCGTAACTTGAAAATCTTTTATTTTTAAAAACAAATTAGCTTGCCTGTGCAGTTGCAATAATTATTATGATGATACATTCTAAATGCTTGAAAATTTATTGAGCAGCTCCCCAATGAATCTTTCGCAAAAATATTCTTTGGATATTCACGAAGCGGGTATCTTTATAAGTTGATGCTCTCTTAAAAACATATTGCATTACTCACAGCCTGCCCTTCCCATTTGATTCCTACTTCGGTCTTTCGAAATAAGATATTTTTGCAATCCCTCATCTCATGGAGAGAATCTGAATAGTTTTTAAATGTCAATGAAATGCCACTTGCTCACGCTTGTGCTGCTCAGAACTGGCTGAAATGCAGCTCTTCAAGCTTCCTGAATCTTGCTTTATCTACATTCTAAGAGCAGCCACAGTGGGCCTTAGCTATAAATGTTAAACTATTGTAAATGTCAGAGTGGGTGCATTTCAAAAATAATTTTGTAGCCACTTTTTTCACCCTCATGAATTTCTATGAAATTCATCCCAAGTAACTTGGACTGTAGATGCTCCTCGAAGGCAAGATCCTGTCAAGTAGCTCTTCTAAAGTCTGGAATTTAGTTTCATAGGCAACTTTTATATGCATATAAAATTAATATATATCCTGGACTCACAGACTGTTAAGAATACGCTACATCAAAGACATTAGATTACTGTAAGGAACGCATTTAAGATAACTGAAGAATAGTTATGATTGATTCTCCTCTTCCTAATCTAGGGATTTAGTCCTAGGGCGGTTTTTGGTCTGCTGAGTGCTGAAATAAATTTATACCTCATGTGTTGCCAAGAGCGAGGCAAGGTAGTCTTGCATCTGAAAGAAAACTACATGTGAGCTGAAAGCATGCATCGTTTATACTCTGTTGTTCTTTTTTTTTTTTTTTTTTTGGCGGGACCGGGGATTGAACTCAGGACCCTTTGCTTGCCAGGAAAGCACTTATTCCACTGAGCCATCTCCCAGGCCCTCATCGTTCATACTCTGGAGAACAACTAGAACAAAAACAGGCAACACACCTCATGCTGCAGCACACAAACAGCAACATCACGAAGCGTGCAGTTGTGCATCTGTGTATCCCGAGACAGACCCCCTTCACCACCTTCCCTGTTAAGGCGGGTGATGAAGTTCTCCAACCACCGAAGCGGTGTTTCAGGGTGGTCAGCCCTGTGTACACACCAACTTCCCTTCAGCCCTTGAAGTGGTTTAAGCAAAATTGCTTTAAAACTAAAACTTAGAGTTTCAGTGCACACTGCAAAACATTCAGTAAGCGCATTTGCAATGCCTTCTGTGGTGCTGGAAGTACGAGGTGGACATTAGGGTGAGCCTTGATGCTTTCAGAGTGAGACAAAAATATGGCTAGCTGGAATTGGCCGCTCTCCATCGGAGGTGCCTGCTGAGGAAGGGGCTTCATGCACTCGCACACAGTGAGGCTCTGCACATGGACACACATCTAAGTCAAAAGTGAGCTAAGTTTCTCTCCAGGGCATTCCCTTAATATCCTTTAGACACAGATTGATCGCTGGATATCTGTCTTCCAGAAATATTCAAGCAAAGAGGTCCAGGACTCAAGAAGAGAGTTCTGGAGTTCACTGAAGCAGTGATGAAACCACATTCAGCTGCAGCTCTGCACCACACTGTACCTCATCGCAGTGCCATGCAGTTAACTCAGTCATTAATAAAAGTAGATTTTCAGCACTGAGGGGATGTCAGTAACAAACAGCAAAGGCATGCTGAGATATGCTGAAATGTTTTTCCCAAAAACAAATTAGAGCTTCCTATTTAAATTAACCTTAAAAAGGTATAAGAAAAGAAATTTAGCTTAATTACAGATGTGCTGTACACAACCCATGTTCTCATTATTATATTTCTTTTATCATATTAGTTCCTCTATCTGCATAGGCTGGTGAATATCTTTTATTTCCTTTATGGGCAACAACTGACATTGATTTTGTCCCCCTTTCAGTGAGTGTTTGTGATACATAATACATTCTTTTTTTTTGTTTTGTTTTGTTTTTTACTTTAGGGAAGGGTCTACAAGCTGTTCAGGGTCTCACTACTAGATTGGACTTGTAGTGGTTGCCCTGTTTACTGCTTCCTAAGAGCTGGGATTACAGGCACATGCCACCGTGCTCAGTCTCAATTGCATGCCCTGGGGATGAGGCCAGCACTGCAGGCCTGGAGGATTGAACCCCTGGCCCCTGCACCTACTTGCAGTTGCTTTAATATGCTGATCTATTTGGCTGTTTCTAATAAATACATTCTTGTGAGAAATTTGTTACATATATTGCATCTTGATCCTTAAAATAAAATCTTACTGTAGTTTCAACAGATTTTATGCCTGAAATTTTTCCCTTAAATTATATTGCATGGTTCTTTTCAAGTACATAATAAAGTTGTTTATTGTTATTTTAAGTGGAGTGTGTAGGATTTTAATTTCACTGTGTTCTAGTTGGTGATTATTACTTCACAAATTCTAACAAGCCACTGTTCTAATCATCTAAGATTCCATTACTGAGCATTCTGAACAATATAAAGACAAATATGTTGTATGCAGAGATTCAATTTCTTTCTTTCTTTTTTTTTTTTTGGTGGTACCAGGGTTTGAACTCAGGACCTTGAGCTTGCCAGGCAAGCACTTATTCCACTGAGCTACCTCCGCAGTTCTCTCAATTTACTTTAGAAACAGGATCTCTCACTACTGAGTTCAGGTTGGACTTGAATTCATTGCTTGAATTCAGGCTTGACACAAACTTGTGGCACTTCTTCTTATCTGCCTCCTGAACACGGCATTTCTATCGATGTGTTCCTGTAAGTGGAGCCTGTGTCCCAGCATAGCATTTTTTATTCACATCATTATTTGAGACCATATTGACATCACATTTTCTTTTAAATTTCTGAAAATATTGAGGAGCTGCACACATTGTTCTGGCATGCATACATGTACATCTTCACATGATATTATTTCTTATTTTTCATTGTTTAGTTTGATGTAGACAACGTATATGAACTTCCATTCAACATAACCTCTCTTTCTGCTTTTGCAACTGATTTCTATTCAATTCTGTTCTTGCTCAGCTATGTTCAGGTTGAAACACATTACTCCAAGTTTTCATTTTGATGCCGTGGCCACATACGAGCTATACTATGTGCTGAGTTTTGAGACTTGTGCCCATGGATGTATTTCTTCAAGCTGCTGGTGCACGTGCCAGGGCCATGTCCCCCACTGACACACGCCTGCTGTTGACTGCCCTGCCGAAGCCCCACACCTCAAGGCAATGCCCAGGAGCCTGCCGCAGCAGCCTGTTGAAGTCGAATTACTATTCTGCATACAGAACTAAATGCCTAGGGAAATACCTTTTATTTTCAAATTCATGAGCACTTTTCACTGTGGTCTACAAAGACTCTGGCAGGTGATAGACTGAAATGGCTTTCATCACAGCTGAGTTTTGAGTTATTACTCAGTTTAATAGTGCGAAGTGGGAAGGGTTGACCAAATAGCTCAGCAGATTAAAGCGCCTGCAAGCAGGCACAAGGGTTGGGGTTTGATCCCCAGCCTGCCATGCTGGCTCTGCCTCTGGGGTGTGTAGAGATAGCAATTGAGACTAGGCATGGTGGCACACATCTGTAATCCTAGCGCTTGGGAGGCTGTAAACAGGTGGATCACTGCAAGTGTGATGTAGTAGTGAGACCCTGAACACTCTGCACAGCCTTCGCTAAAATATAGAAAATAAACAAGTGGGGTGGCTATGAGATGGGAAATGCTTAGTGTATAGCAGGAGATAAATAGATGTTTTCCAAATTATCACATCTATCTACTTTTATAATTGTTTTCATGTCCTGTATCTTTATAAATCACAACAGAGGCATGTTGTTAAATTTTTTTTGGTACTGGAAATTGAACTCCAGTCTTTATGCTTGCTAGGCAGGCATGGCACTGCTGAATGACTTCATCATCATATTTTTTAAAATTGAAGAATTTGCTATTGAAAATATGGTTATGTTTTTTAATTTTAATTGCAGATGTTGTCAGTTCATGTTGCTAGTGTAAGGTTACTATTTAAGATTTATTTTTAATTTATTGGTGATAAAATTATGAGTACATCACCAAAACTGAATTTAAAATTACCCTTTAACCAGCTTTATGTATTTATACTCTAAAGAAGAGCATCTGTTCTATCAGTACAAAAGAATAAATGATGAAGAGTCTTCCTTTCAGGCTTTTGGAAAAATTAAAATAAATTAATATGTTGCCGTACAATGACAGATTTTATGTGCGTAACTCGTGTTTATGTTAATATACTTATGTTAATAAACATCCTTTAATATTTCTTCCTGTTTATATCTTGCATTGTAAATGGTTATTTATGGCTGTAACAGATGTTAACAAATTTTGCTTCATGTTGACCAGATTTATTTATAAACTTTCCTTGTAGAGACTAAAATTATTTTAAATTACATATTACATAATTTAAGTGGCCATTTTTACACTATTTAGAATGAGCACTAATTTAAAGTTTGAAACTGAACAACTTATCTCTTTGCAGTTACACTTATTTCTCAGCTTTCTAATTTATTTCCAAGCTTAAAGTGCTCTTTTAACTCTTGGGACTATCAAAGAGACAGTTGCAATAATCCTATTTCTACATTAAATTTACATCCGTGAATCTGAAGGCTTTCTGAAGCCCCTGTCCCGTGCCACTGGGACTGCCCACGGGAGCGCTGCCGCTGCGCGGTCCTGCTGTTGGCTCCCCGAGCCGCGTGCCCCGCGAGGCCCAGCGCCCTGCCCATCTCTTCCTGACCTCGGCTGCCTGGGCCTTTCGGGCCTTCTCATGACTCTTCGTGTAGTTCTTTTAGCCAAGTATAAAAAGTAAAACCGTTGCAGTTCTGAGAACGGACTGCGCTACAGGTGTAGGCCGTTTGGGGAAGGCAGAGAGCGGCTGCGGCGCGCGCAGGAGACCCCAGAGCCCCGCGCACGGGGGTGTCCCAATGCACAGCCGACGCGCGCATGTGCAAGGCGCGCGCACACACACGTCTGTGATGCTGGTTAACCTAGGAATGAGGCACTTTGTAGATGAACAAAGTAACTAACAACAAGGCAGCTATAATCCTACGTTGGAGCAAAATCAAGGTGACTGCGCCCTCCCTCTCTCCCTCCCTCCCGCCTGCTCTTTCTGCATTAAAACATTACCTTGGAGCCGGGCGTGGTGGCGCATGCCTGTAATCCCAGCACTCGGGAGGCTGAGGCAGGAGGATTGTTGTGAGTTCGAGACCAGCCTGAGCTACAAAGTGAGCTCAAAGCCAGCCTGAACTGCATAGTGAGACCCTGTCTCAAAAAAAAAGACAAAAAAAAAAACCACTACCTTGGAAGGTAGAGCTCGGGGTGCACGGAAGGCGACCTGCGCCTCCTGCCCCGCGGCAGCGGCCTGCTGCAGCCGCGCCTGCCAGAAGCGCGCACCGGGATTGCGCCGCAGCGGTTCTGGGGACGGTGGGGTCGCCGAGCAGCCCAGCGGGCAGCGGTTAGGCGGTGAGTCCGTCTCTGGCCTCAGAGGCTCCACACTGTGGCCCGCAGTGCGAGACACCGGAGTCGTCGAGACGTGGCCAGCTCTTGAGTAGAGTAACGGAGCTGTGCGAGCGGAGCCCTTCCGGGGTGGGGACCCTGGGGAAACCCTCCCACCCGTGAATGCGGATTACCTTTCTAGTCAGGAGGTATTTCACTTCTTGGATTTAATTTCACCCTAAACCCTGCGTTGCTTGTGATGCTGCTGTAGATGGGACTGGAACTGTGTTTTCTTTTGCTTTCCCATAGCTCATTCTGCATGGAAATACAACTAATTTTTGGATCCCTCACGTAAATTTATTTTTACCTCGATCTTAGTACTTCTTTGTGTAATTTCTAGAGTTTTCTCCAGGTAAGAGCATACACTGCAAACAGAAAAATATTTCTCTTTCTATTTTCAGTGCTTCTCTTTCACTCTCTCATCCTGCTCCAAGCCTGTGCTCTCAAAACCACAGCGGACACTGCATGACCCTGCACCCTGCCTCGCTTCTGTCAGGGAAAGCTGAATGGTTTTCGCGGTGAGCAGGACTAGGCCTTTTACCTCAGGTGCTTGTTATGTTGAACCAGATTTCTCTGATATTCTGTTTGCCAAGAGCTTTTTTTCTAAGAATAGGATTGAGTTGTGTCAAAGGCTTCCTATGCATTTATTAGGATATTATTTTTTCTAATAAGGGATGTCACGTGAATTGTCATTCTTATTTCAAGATCCTTCTATGCTGTTGATAAAATCAATAGGAACAAGGAGCATTATTTTCTTGATGTGAAGTTGAATATAATTTGTTAACATTTTAGAGAATTTTTGTCTAAATATTCATCAGCATTGTGAGGTCATGCTGTTGTTTTCCTGTGTCAGTAATGGTGTTATAGTGGTGCTGGCCTCATAAAATAAGTTTGGAGATAGCTTCCAATTATTTGGAAGAGTTTTTGCGTAACCTTTGTGTTAATTCTGTGTATGTTTCACTGACTTCTCCAGAGAAGCCATCTGGCATGAGCTATTCTGCTGGTGAGATTTTAAATTTCTGAGTCCATCTCTTTACTCACTGTTGATGTACTGTGGCTTCCTATGCTTTTGTGATTTTCCTATGTTAGGATATGTGCTTATCAGAATCCAGGCACATCTTCGAGGGTTTTCGAGTCATCAGTGTAGAATTCTTCACAGTAATATCACAGGTCCTTCTTATTTGTATGAAAAGTTGAGATGTTGCTTCTTTTACATTTGTCTTCTTTATCTTTTAGTCTATTTGACTGTCAACTTGATTGACCTTTAAAAAGCCTGCAGTTTTATTAACTTTTTAAATTGGTTTTCTGCTCTTCAGCTCATTTACTCCTGCTCTAATAACAGAAGCCATGGGGTCAGTCCATGCGTCTATGGTAAGTGGGTTTCCAAGCAGTGTGCAGGAGAAAGAGAGCTCTCCCACATGAACAGGGTAAGGAAAGTTAGATGTTCATGCACAGAGAAAGGAACCAAATTAGATCCTTCTCCTATAGTGCACTTACATGTCTGCTCAAATGTGCATTGTAGAGTTGCTCCGAGAAGCCGAACTGCAGAGAAGCCATAGCAAGGCACCGGGGAGATGCCAGCTGTGGTCCTCACAGGCAAAGCAGTATTCAGCGTCGGAGGCAGAAGGCGCCCTGCTGTCCACGGTGCACATTGGGGCGCAGCATGGTGTTAGTAATCCAGACAGAGAAGGGCACACGCTTCACCATTGCTCTCACCAGCAGGTTTCTAAAGTACAAAAAGGTCATAGAAACCAGCAAAGAAGCTGGCTGTGCTGGCTGCATCCCAGAATGTGGGAGCCTCAGGCAGGAGGATTAGCATGAGTTCCATGACAGTTGGGGCTACATAGTGAGTTCAGAGCCAGCTTGAACTACATAGTAAGACTCTATCTAAAAAAAAAAAAAAAAAAAAAAAAAGAAAGGAAAGAAAGTAAAACAAACAACCAAACAAAAGCAGAATGCAAGATTAACAAATTCTAGAGTCCTGCCATACAATATTGTGTCTGTAGTTAGCAGTGTGAGACTGAGCCCTTCACACTGGGTATAAAAGTCACACAGTGACTGAAGCTCAGAAAATATTTTCCAAAGATATAGATGACCAGTCTTCAGGGTGAAATGCTTTAGACTTATAACACAGTCTCTTGAATACAATAAAGTGTGTAGTTAAATCTTAACCCCTCTAACTGGAATTTCCCTTGGGAAGGGGGATAGTTTGTCACACTGCCAGCATTGATTGATCCATACTACTTACGGGCATGCAAGGAAAAGCTGAGAATGCATCATGTCCTCCTGGGAAGAAATGGCCCTGAGGAGTAAGGTGTGGACTGTGCTTCCCTTCTGAAAGCTGTGGGTGTAACCTAGAGAAGAGCTTGGCTTGATGGGAAAACATGGGCATCAGTGAACATCTCTGTCCCTCCTGGTTGTTGAAAAAGATCACTTTCTCAGTTCTCTGATTTCTTGATTTGGAAAATAGGAACTAAAATGCACATTTCTCATAAATAATGAGAGGAGGGAATTTATTCCTTAATAGGAGACATCATCAAATGTAGATAGTAGGCATTTTTTTCATATAAAAGGACAATCTCAATGTGGACACTTTGGAAATATGATTGTCTAACTTTAATTTTCATTTTTTTTCTGAAAAAAATAGCATAAAAAGAAGAATCACAAATGCATGTTCAGTTAAGTAACATGCCACAAAATATACTGAGTGCTAAATTAGAAACAAAAGTGTATTATTTCTTGTTTGTTGGAAGGGTTATGAAGAGCAAGCCCATGCCCTGTCCACTGAACTGACCTTAAACTCTTTGTGTTCTGAGACAGTGTCCTCCTAAGTTGTTCATGGGCTCAAACTTGCAGTCTTCCTGCTTCAACCTCTCAAAGTGTGGAGGGGACTGGCTGGGTCACCATGCCTTGGAAAATAGGGATTTGAAGTGAGAATAGAGATTCCAAGACTACACTATAATTTATGTGGATAAGATTCATAGTAATGATACTGAAGACTTGAATAAAATTGTTGAGCACCGTGGACGTGTTTTAGAACATTTTTTTCCCAAAAAGCTCACTCCACATTCATCTAAAACACACAAGAAAATGTGAGCAAAGTGTAAGCATTTTGGTTTATAGGACAATTCACACAAAGTTTGAATGAGTAGAAACATAAAAACTATGTTCTTTGACCACAGTGCTTCCTGAATATCAAATCCCAGCTACTAACATTAATAACCCAGCCAGCATTAGCCAGGACTGGCTTTACCAATGAAAAGTGGGCCAACATTACCAATCACATATTTATCAACAATGAAATTTGGAAACTGATCATCAATGAACACTGTTTACCATATCATAAATTATGACTGATTTCAGCACAAAGCTGCAAGCTTGTCCAAAGATCTATAGTGCAAGCCGGAATGCATGAACAACAAAGAAACAGTCTGCTTGGATGGAGCAGAGCCATTAGGGCCCTGACATCCAGGGTCCTGGGACTTCCTCAACTTCAGGAGAAAGCCAACTGAAACTTCGTCATGCATTTTCATAGAAAGGAACAAGCTGGTTACAAAATTTACTCTTACAGATAAAGGATCTAGAATAATTAACATACTTTGGGTAAGTAGTAGAACAGTAAGAACAATAAAGTTTATTTAATATTTATCACACAGGGAAAGCAGAGACCATAATAGAGCGTTGTCACAAAGAAAGGCTTCTGATCAGTGGGTTAAAGACCGACATTCAGGAACAGGTACTGCCTGCCAATGATTTTTAATAAAGTTGCCAGTAGAACTCATCATGGAAATGCATATTAGAGGCAAATCTTCCCATGACAGCTGATACAAAGTGAACCCTGTTCCATCATCCTATGCCAAAACAGAATGCAAGTGGTCAGTGACTAGCGCTAGAGAGAAGAAAACATCACACTCAAAGGAAACAACAAAAACAGTAGCATATTTTGCCTGTGCCATGATTTCTCAGAAGGGCCACAAACAGAGGAAAATGCAGAAGGGTAACAAAGACAGATTGATCACCACCAAAAAGTGCAGCCAAGAAATCGGTGAGCTAAGTGGTAACATTTGTGGAAGAAAGAGTGCAAGGTAAGAATTTTATCTAGATTATGTGAGGACCACACTGCCCAATACCTTCTGAAGATCGACCCTCCACTTGAAAAGCGAAGGCTGCAAATCTGAGTGGCCACTTCTCAAAACTGGCTCCATGAATGGTGGCAGAGCAGAAAGAGGCTCAAACTTCCTCGCGACTGAGAAAACCCGAGATACATGCAAACACTCCTATTTCACACCTACTAGAATGGCTAAAATTGCAATATGAGAATTGCTAAGCGTTTCTAAGGATGAGTTAAGTTAAACACACCTACACGTGTGGCAGAATTTTAAACTGGCAAGATCACTGTTTAAAAGTTTAGTGGCCTGTTTCTACATTTAAGTGTAAATCTACCACATGACTAAAACATCTTATTCTTGCATGTTGGCCCAGAAAAATGAAAATGTATGTCCGTGACAGACGAATTCTTGGTGTCCACTATGGTTACATTTATAGGAATCAAGCACTTGCTGCAAATGAAATTCCTAATAAGATGTAATGGATCAATCAATGTAACATGTAAACATAACTATGATCTAGCAATAAAAAGCAATGCATTATGCATATGTGGGAAGAGTATGTTTTAAAATAATTATACTGTGTGGAAGAAAACCCATGTTAAGAAAGGAAACTTATAATATACAGTCCTGTTTATATATACATAAAATTTTATAAAATACAGATTTGTCCACAATAACAAAAAACAGAGCAATCGGCTCTGAGAAGCCAAGTGGAGTGTGAATGGGGCAGTAGATGGAGAACATGGAGCGGCCAGAGGCTACGAGGGATACATGTGCATGGATTATCCTTGTGCTGTGACAACTTGAAGATTCACATGTGTGCCAGTCTCCGTGAGACTCCACAGGCTGGTGTACAACCCAGGAATAGTGGGAACACATGGATGGAAGGGGGCTGTAGGAGGCCACCACGAAAAGTGACCAAGACTGGTTATGAATTAAGGATCATTTAATATAAGAAATGGATCTTTCTGAGTCTATTATACTGGTTTTACTTTTTACATATTTGAATTTCACCCTACTGCACATGTATATTTGAATATTATCTTTTCTCCCAGTTATTCAGTTATTCCATGCTGTGGGATCAGCATTACTTTATTATCTCCTGGAGGACATTTAGGAAAGTGTAGCATTTTTCAGGTTGTCTCCAGTGCTGGGCATCATCTGCTCTCTCTAGGGAGAAATCCTCCCCAAGTTACACCCTGGGAGCCTTTCACTTCCCAAAGGTTGGGTCAGGAGTGTGTGGTGGAGATGGCATGAAACATGCTCCCTGCCTGAACACACATGGATGTACAATTGGGTTCTATGGGTGGTATTGGATCAGATGGGACCTTCATTCAAGGACATCAGAGAAAACTGACAAATGCACCCATTTGTCTGACACCTACAAAGGCAGAGGCTGCCACATTAGGCATTAGCTGCTGTCATGGAGATACCAGGGTGCATTAAATCAAGGACACAGATTCTAAACCCCTGCTGCACAGTGCAGGACTTGTGTGGTGTGGGACCTCCAGCTTGCTTTCAGTGATGGGCTCCTCAGAACCAGGGGCAGCATTCTGCTCCTTGAAGGCACTCCCGAGCACCCAGGACCCAAGTCCTGTCCTCCTCTCATTGCACCTGTAAGGGAAAGGCCAGTTTAGCAGGTTAAGTGAATTTCCTATGCTGACTCTGATGAGAACCTTGATGCTGGCTTGAATCTGAGCTCATAGGGACTCTTCTCCTAATTTTCTGTATTACTTTGTGATCCTCACAGGACATAAACTGAATATTCTCTTCACTAGATGCCGAGATCAATTTTTAGGAGGCCAGGCCCTGTGCTTGCTGGGTCTACAGTGTTAAATCGCTTTCCTACATAGCATGGTCCAGGTGGGTACCTGGTCCTAAGGACCTATGACCCCTTTTATTAAGTCCTTGGGGTCCCTGCATTTCAGGAATCATATACAGGGAAGCTCCTGCTGTGAATCTTGGCTTCATAGGAGCTTGTAAGCACCATCTGGAGGATTGACATCCTTGCTTCCCTTCAGTAATGCACCTGGGAACCTGCCTCAGGCTCACCAGCTTCTCCCGATGTAGGGACAGAAGTCTACACAGCAGCACAGTGAGGCATCTCTGGCACCAGTGCGGGGAATATACTATAGACAAGAGAAACTTCTGATATAAATTAAGACACCACAGATGTAACGGGTTTTGAAGGAACCAATAGCAAAGCATTGTGCACCTACAGTAAGGTTTATTTATTCTTAATTGACTTGGAATCTGTTACTGAATGACTCCAATGTTCATTCAGATCATTCTGTGGGATTAAGAAAGATTTTGGTTTCTACCCATGCAGAAAGTTGGTTATTATCAAAATGCACACATTTAAGTAGTGATACTGCCTCCTTCTTCTACTAACATGTGTGCGCAGGGCTACGGTGCTGGGGGCTTTTAATTGATTAGTGTCTTTTTTACTTATGGCAATATGCCCATTTTCATTTGTCAGCTCCAATATGTAGAGATTCCTAGCGTTGGAGGTGATTGAAGTGTGTTTTCCAAGAAAGTGTGGCTTACTTATCAGAAGAGTTGAAGCATCGTACAACATGATACTGATCTAGATTAATTTATTAATTCGATTACTGTATTGCAGATTCCCTTTTATTCACAGGGCATCTTTATGTGCTTTCAGGCACGTATTCCTGCCACACAAGCCCACCCCGGGTCCTGGTGGAGGCAACCAGCTTCTGGGTACGAGCCCGTGTCTGTCACCTTCGCACCACTCTGCGACCGCGCCCGCCCTGGGCATAGCCCAGCTGAGCTCTTGGCGTCCCTGTCCTGCACTCTCAGCAGGACCTCCCTTCCCACCCCCCCACCAGGTCAGTGATCCCAAAGGCTCCCGAACCTGGAAGCTGAACTTATTCAGGGGCCGCCGGCACATTCATCTTGACTCTCTTGGCTCTTTCCATCTACTAATTAAATATATTTTTAGCTCTTGATAAGTTTTAGGGTTTGTTCATATCATCTTATTTTTGGGAAAGACTACGCAGCATTTCTGGAGTTTGCTAACAGTAACTGCTTCTCAGCAGTCCTTTGCCAAATGCCAAGTCTAATGCATAGTCCTTTGGTCATGTGCATCGTCTGTTACAAGCTCTGTGAGGGCCTACGTCTCGCTGACCACCATCATGAAGTACTTTCACTGCACATTACATTTTATGAGGTCTGAAGGTTCATTTCCCCTCAAATCACTATGAAAACTCACATGGACTGGGCAAGCATCTTCCCAAGCAGGCTCAAGGGCTCTGTCTCTGCCTCCCCATCCTGTGGGGACACAGGGAGAAGATGGCCCCTGTCCTCTGTAGACAGAGGCTCGTCAGGCGTGAACCTGACAGCGCCCCATCTTGGCTCTCACTCCTGCACTGTGAGCCCTAAATACCTTGTGCTTGTTATCTAGCCAGCCCCTGGCATCTCTCTCCAATAGCCCCAGCAGGCTGAGGCACAATGAACCCCACGTTCACTACACTGAGTAGCTTTGCATTTGGTTGGAAGATGACACAGCTCACATCTGTTAGGTCTGGTTTAGTTTACCTGTTTTGTTCCCATGAAAAAAATCTTGATTCTTCATGCAATTCTGCTGATTGCAACCCTGGATGAAGGGTTTGCATAGGGCAGCCCTCCCAGGCTACTATGTGAAGAGAACATACTGGGCTGGGACCCCAGGACCTTCCAGGATAGGCTGCCCAACATGGGGAGAGAGACATCCCCTACATAACACACACCTGGGCACTGACAGGACCTGGAAATGACAGACAAACGTAGGAGTCCAAGCACCGTTCGCTGTGGAAGAAAAGGTCACCAAGTGCAGTGCAGGTGCCTTGGTATCATAAGAGACAGGGCAAATTGGCTTCTGGGGCCAAGCAGACACTGAGTTTTGACTGAAACATCACACCATGGAGCAAGGAGCCCATACTGATCAGGCCTTAAAATTGAAAACCTGATTTATTTACAGGCAATATTGGTACCAAATACATGACCTGTCATTAAACTTGACACCAAATCATCACCTAAAAGGGCAACTGATAAACGGGCCCTGCTGTAATTCTGCACACTTTTGCTGCAGTCTCTCTCCTGGAGGCACAAAAGGACAGCAGCACTTAGCCCTGGGGCTCCCGCCCTCGAGGGTCCTCTGGGAGTAGAGAGCAGGCTTGGGGGTGCTAGGGGCCAGCTATGCTCTTCTGGACTAACGGGGCAACGGAGTCCTTGCCTGAGGCCCACAAGGAGGCTGCACTTGCACTGATCCAAGCGAGAAGGAGCAGGGCAGGTGTGACCTTCACACAGAAGTGTCTCTGCTCCGCCTCTGGGCACCGATGAATGTACTTGGAAGATGCACGCAGGATGCCAGGGCAGAAGCAGTGGGAGGGGAAACCCGGGGTTGTACCTGTCTGCGTATCCACCCTGTCTACTCACAAGCTCATGTAATGCACACACGCCCACACACACACGGCTCTGCCCATGAGGGTAAGAGTGTTAGGTCTGAATTTAAAAGTTGAGGATACACAGAGAGCAAGAGACTACCCTACCACGAGCTACAGCTCTCCTCGTCTTTGGCAAAATTTCATATTCTCTGGATGAACTACGAGTGATTTTTTTTTGTCTTTCATTACAGTGCCAGTTTTATGTATTATTTGCATTTTATTTCTGGTTTTTCCACTTTACCTTTCGCATTCAAATGATTTTCATCCCAGTAGCTCCTGATTTTGGATGAGAGTCCATGAACCCTGGGGAAAGCCAAGGCTAGTTTTATTTCTCTGCTGAGTACAGGGTCCTTATAAATCCAAGGACATAAATCAAAGATTCAGGAAACTTGATATTTCCAGGAATTTAATGTCCAGGGCAGGGCTCACAGCACAACGGAGCTATGTTATTTGCTCTTTTTATGTCATCTCAGCTCTGTCTGCAGCCGGAGCAGCTGAGGATGGAGGTGAAGGACAGTGATTTCAAGTATGCCATGAGACTGTCCCAGTGATTTGGGTGAGTCGGGCCCACAAACTACACAAGACAGCAGAGCAAGAACAAGAAATATGATCAGTCCCCATGTAAATCCTTCAGGCAAGTTATTGTGGTTCTGAAGGGTTATATAATTTGTCTACAGTAATTCACAGCAAGGTGCCTTTAACTCCAAGGGGGAGGCTTTGTAAGTCCGGCTCTCTCACAATAGGCTTTTATTTACTTTCTTAAAGCTAATCAACTGGGCTGGGGAGAGCCCTGGTGTAGAGCATTTGTATAGTGTGCAGGAGGGTCTGAGTTGGACCTCAGAACCACAACCAAAGAGCAGTCTCTCTCTGTCTGTCTGTCTCTCTCTCGTAAAGCAATGAAGCAAATGCTAATAAACAAACTGTGTGCTCATATCACTTTCCTACTGAAAGCGAGCTTGGAAGGTCCGCAACTTTTAAGTTTTGTCATTGTGGACACAGAAGAGTGAGAGACCGTGAGTGTGCTGGTGGTCTCTGCTCATGGGAGCTGGTTGGAAGGGAGAGGGCGACAGGACAATGCTTGTTCTCAAGGCAGGGCCGTCCTCTTGACTCCTTTGTGCTTCTGGGCTCACCAATCTAAGAGAACACTAGGAAGATGAGTACTGGTAAATACAAATGTCAAAATCATGGTGAAGTCACATTAAAATGCTGAATTCTTTTAATGTGCAAATAAGCAGAAAAGTTTAGGAGTTCTAGACAATAGTTTTCTACTAGTCAAAATTAAAAAAGGGGCTTCCGGTTGAACTTGAGCCACATATTTTTAGACATTCAAGATGGTGAATAAAGCTACTTTTCCGTGGGGTTCATAACACATCTAGTCCATGTGGGAGCAGCAAGTTCACCTGAGGTCACTTCAGCAGGAGCATATGCTGGGGCAGGGGCCTGGCGCAGTGACAAATCAAAGAAAGCAGCAGAAGGAGAAGACGCATGACTACTTCTGTTATGCAATGTCTTCTGTGCAATTTGAAGAATAATTTAATTTAAAAAAATAATAATATGGGCTGAGGATGTAGCTCAGCAGCACAGCACCTGCCTGGTAAGCACAAGGTCTGATTTCAATTTCCAATGCAATAATAATAGTAATAATAGCAGTTATGCACAGGCAGTTGTATCAGTTATGGATTCATACGAACCTGTTGCTGCCTTGGTTTATACCTATTCCTGGATCGCAGGATTAGCCCAGGTCTGCTGCCCTCCCCACTCAGGTGTCTCCTGTGGTTCTTTGTTTCCCCTCTGCTGAAGTTCGTACATCTCTTTCATCAGCCAAACAGCAGCAAGGACAGATGCCCAGTGCCCCAGCTCCATTCTGGTCACGCAGCACTGGGCTATGGGCTGGAGCACCCTGCATGGCACCGTAGGCGGCAGCTCCACACACTTCTCCTCCTGTCACTTCTCTTCTATCTTCTAGAAAAGTCTTTTAGTTGGGTACTAAGGCCTACAAGAGGCTTCCCACTCAGGGTGCGTGCTCGCCACAGGCCCGAGCGCCCCTTGTTCCCTTGTTCCCCAGGCTCCTGTCCTGTGCTCTACTGCTGCCTTTCTTTCAGCCCAAGCCTTGTGTCATGCTGATTTAATATGAGACCTGCTTTGGATTAAGACCTCTTTAAAGAAAAGGAGGAAAAGGAGTTGGTGTACTTTTGGGGAGGTTGTAAAAGACTGCAGTAATCTCCTCTGCAACAGGAAAGCAGACGACTTCCTTCATGAAACCTATCACTGTAATTCTAAGTTTCAATGTGATCAGCACTGACCACTTTTATTGGTCACTCAATCTGTTGTGAAGACAGCATGGCGTACTTTCAGATCCACCAAGAGCACTGTGCCTGGCACAAGGCTCTCAAGGCTGCTTGGCTGCGCCGCTGCTGGTCACTGCCTGCAGTGGAATAGTTCATTTGGGGACCCAAAAAGGAAGCATTGCTTTTAAAAACATTGGGCAGTATTGCAACAACATGGAGCTTGAAGTGAAGGACACACTGCAGAAATCAGTGTCAGGCAAGTATGCACAGTCAAAGCAAGCGATCACCACGTGCGCTCCATTCTGATGAAACAGCTGTTAAAAATAGGATAAAGCTAGTTGAGGCTGATTTTGTTCCAATAAAAAAAGATCTTCAAAATAACTGTTTTCTTCTTCTTGTTTTGCATCTTAGGGAAGGGTCTACAGGGTGTTCGCGGTCTCACTACTAGATCAGACTCATAGCGATCCACGTGTTTACAGCCTTCCGAGAGCTGGGACTACAGGTGTGCAACGCCATGCCTAGTCCCAATTGCCAGAGCACCCCAAGAACGGGGCCACCACAGCAGGCCCGGGGATCAAACCCTTGGCCCCCAAGCCTGCTTGCAGGTGCTTTAAGCCACTGAACCACTTGGCTGGCCCTAAAATAATTATTTTCTCCAAAAGTCTCTTGGCCTATAATATTTCACTTTTAGATTTAACTAAATAAATCTGTAACTGCAATTCATTTCCTAAGAGGAAGAAATAGCACCAAACATTAAGCTTTGTGGTAATTTAGATTTTGCCTTAACTTTAATAATTACTTAGAGTCACTGAAAAAATTAACAAAACAACAACAAAGGAAATTAGAAAAAGTATGTGTTTCTTAAAAATAAAACTTGTAGAAAAATCAAAGAAAGCATCTGAGCTAATCAACTCTGAAAGGATGGAACTTGATTTTGGCTTCTGATCCTGAAACTTCCAGCCTGGGTCCTTTGGCGCTGCCACTTGGGTCTGTGAGTTTTCACCACCTCCTCGCTCAGCCCTGGGCACAGCCCCAGTGCACAGCCTCCAGTGAGAGCCTCACTTCTGCTCACAGTTAATGAAGCTCTAGTCCATGGCTGGCTCAGTCACAGAGCTTCATGGTGCAGCGGCTTGCTGTGGAGAAGAGCTACTCCTCTAGTAGCAATCAGGAAGAGGGGAGAGTCACATGGAGAGAGGACTTTCTCTCAGGCTCTCACAGAGAGCAAATTGGTCAAGTAATGGCTGTGACTCATCCACATGGCTGACACTGACAAAGGATCTACAGAGTGAGGTACGGGGTTACAGGATAAACCCTGAGGGGACTTGACTGGCCTCCTCAGATACAAAAGTTACATTTTTTGTTATATAGGTCTTGCTTTATGTTGTTCTTAACCATCCAGCAGAAAAGTATAAAAATGAGCTGCATAAAATAAGGCCACAATAATAAGCGGAGCTGTAAATGGCTTTAGTCAACAACTTCTTCAGATAACACACTATTATTGTGGACTGCTGGACTGTGTTTGATTGTTTTGTTGAGTTCAGGCACCTATAATTGAATGACAATGGAATGCCCATCTTTGACAGGACTAAACAAAAAAAAGGGGATACAAAGGAAGAACCATTCTGTTTTTATCAACAGTACAGTTAGAATAAATATGCAGTACTTCTGCGTAATTCTATTAGAAAAATGATTTGCAGTAATAGCGTTTGGACAGGATATTCTGTTGGTTTCTTATACTATGGACAACCACTAGGAAGATAGTAATGTAGAAAGTATTAATTATTGAAACTGTACTATAATTCAGCTTTAAAAAATAAGTATACAGCTACGTTCTCTTAATTCATTGATTAGAGGCATCTGCTCTAATAGTATTTGTAAGTAGAATGTCATGTATGCACCTTGTATGACAAAAAACCACTATGAAAACAATATGCAGTGTATTGATTGCTGAATCTGTCCAGCTAATTTGATTTGAAACTGTCTCATTGCTATTTGTTGTTCAATAAAATAAAATAAAAATAAATTTTAAAAAAGTTATCCCACAGAATGAAAGAAAATATTTGCAAGTTACATATAGTGTACTTTTAACTAGAAAAATGTCCTTGAGGTTCACCTATGTTGATGACAGAATTTTCTTCTTTTTCAAGGGGATAGAAATGAAGGACCATTTTGTATCTGCATATCCAAAATAGTTAGGATAGATATACAACTATTTTCTCTTAATTGAGTGAATAGAAAGATTTGTTCTAACAGTGCTTGTGGACATGATATCATGTCTGCATCTTGTACTATGTATAACCACTACGAAGACAACAATATGCAACATATTAATTATTGAAACTGTCCTGCTAATTGGATTTGAAACTGCCTCATTGTTATTTGTTTCTCAGTAAAATTATTTTTTAAAAAGAAACAAACACACGTTAATTTTACAAGCAAAAAAAAAAAAAATATATGGACACTAAAGGCTGTTCCATGAAGTTGCAGTCAAAAATGAGTACTCTATTTTTCTATCATTTAATTTTACTTTAAAGTGTATAAACAAACCAAAAACGAAAACAAGTAGCAGTGTCGAGTTCAAGCACCTAAGTTCAATGACAATGGAGTGCCCACCTTTGACAGGTGTAGACAAAGGTAGGGGTATAGTATGAAAAAATCATGATGTGTGTGTATAGACAGTACAGTTGGGATAGATAACGCTGTGATTCTACATAATTCTATGAGAGGCAAGATTTGCACTAATGGCGGTTGGACAGGATATTATATCGGCTTCTAGTACTATGGTCATCCACTAGGAAAACAATTATTGAATTTTTGATATAATTCAGGTATAAAAAATAAGATAAGTAAGCAGCTATACTCTTAATTTACTGATAAAAGACATCTGCTATAATAATGTCTGTAAGTATAATATCATATATGCACCTTGTACGATACCAAAACATTATGAAAACAGTTTGCAGTGTATTAATTTATCGAATCTGTCTTGTTAAGGTGTCTTGAAACTGTCTGATTGGTATTTGTACTTCAATAAAATAAAAAATAAATTAAAAAAATAATAAATAATAAAAAAGAATTTTCCAGAAAAAAAATATATATGGTACAGAATTTTAAAAAGAAAGAATAAAAGTTTAACAATGGTTGCTGTATTACATCTTTTCGTTGTCAAATCTGTTGCTTAAATTAGATATAAGCATGCAAGATTGCTCAAACAATTAAACCTTAACACTTTCAATAAAAAAAATCAGAAAGTGGGCAGAAGAGGAGTTGGGAACAAAGCGACCCCTTCAGGCCGCTCCACCGGGGCCTCCTCCAGCCCAGGCTCCCAGCAGTGCAGCCAGGTAGGAGCTTGCCTGTGCCTGCAGCCACGGGTGAGGGCGGGGCGCTGGGACCCAGCGTGCTGGCAAAAGCCCCACCTCTGAGCACTGCAGACTCTGAGACACCCTGGAGAGCCCATCATGGCAAAGCACAGGCAGGGCGGAGGCACTCACCGCAGCCAGATGCAAATCAAAGAAAGAAGGAGGAAAGGGGTGTCAGAGCCCTTCAGAGTCACTCAGAAACGACCTAGGACTCAGGCTGCACCCGCACCCCAGAGCGTCCAGCACCTCTGAGCACCACCTAGGAAGCAGACCTTGAGCGTCTTGGCCCTGGGAATCCTCAGGTCCACGTCTGAGAGCGACTTCTGGCGCTAAGATTGTTTCTAACAAATTACCTGACCAGAACAGATGAGTTTTGAGTTGAGTCAGTGAACAGAGCTGATTATTCACATTATTTTGAGGAAAATCTCTAAATTATCCCACCGTGTTGTCTTTCTCTACATTTTTCTCCTGAAAATTGCCTCAGTTGGGCTAGGGAGATAGTGTTCTAAGCACCTGCCTGGCAAGTGCAAGGACCAATGCCAGGTATCACGTGCCATGCCAGCCCCAGAATACTGGGTGTGCCATGCCAGCAGCCAAAACCGGGTGTGGTGGCACATAGCTATAATCCCAGCACTGGGGAGGCTGAGACAGGACGATCACTATGAGTCTGAGTAATGAGACCCTGACAAATAAATAAATAAATAAATAAATAAATAAATAAATAAATAAATAAATATTTAAAAACAGGAAGCAAATTGCCTCAGTTGCAGATTGCACTTGCTTCAGAGAAAGAGTTGGCAATGCATGGAAACGCTCACTGTGTGCAGAGTCTCAGTTCTTCCCCTCTGAGGACACGATTTTGTGTGATCACCAAATGAAAGAGCAATAGGTGAGCAGACCCGAGCCGAGGGTAAGAAGCCCTCCTTCAGGGGGGGCCGCTCCCTGAGGCAGGGCAATGACACCGCACTGACTGCCTCTGGTCTCAAGACAATGCAGATGAATACCTAATTATAAATCTCATTATTAACAGAATGGAAACTTGGCACAAATGGAGACACAAGGATGCCTCTGCTTAAAATACTGGAGAGCCCTCTGTGTCCAGGTAAGAAGCACATTCGACTAGCAAAATACTGTGGTTTTCCAGACTTTACTCCAAAACAAAACGATTTCTCTTGAAATTTTGGAAAAGGAGCAGAAAATCTATTTCTTGTGGACTACTAAGGTAGGTGAGCTCTTACTGTACATAAAATGGCATCTCGTACAGCACTTGCCAATACGAGTGCTTCTCTTTCTCTCCTTCCAAATTTCTTGTGAAAGTACGACACTAAAATGTGACTACTTGTACATCAGGTAAGACAGCCAAAAATTTATGTACAACTAAACTGAGATGTTATGGGTAATTGCAGAAAAATGGGTGTCGAATGGTGACACTGAGTGCTTTCATTTACCCAAAGGAGTGTGACAACAATCCCGAGGTGACTGTGCTTAGGAGCTGTAAGTCTGCCCTGGTTCCAAGTGTGAGTTTGCAGAGACTGCTTTAGTGCGGCTGCGCCTGCGCCCAGCGGTTCCCAGGAGGGTCCCAGGGTCCTCTTACACGAAACCCGAACAAGTAACGATTTCCACTCACTTGTGTAAATAAATGGGCACAGCACATGTTGTATGTCAGCTTTTTATAATGCATGATTATGACATTAAAACTGGTTAGATTTTAATTTTAAAAGCAGATAAATTAGATTCTGCTTTTCAAACTGAATTTAGAAAATCGCTTCTCTAGCTCTTTACTTGCTTTATATTGTGTTTGTTCGTTTGCACTGAAGTGCAGGATCTCTACACTTCACTTGTACCTGTACAGAAAGTTTCAATAACAGAACAGTGAGTAAGGAAAGTAGAAGGGTAATATATTTCTGGAGTCCTTCCATAGGAAAGAAATGCACTCCACTATTTTACACCCAAGTGCTTCTGATTTCCTGGTGGGCTGCTTTTTCAGCAAAGCTATGCCAGCTTTCCCTTGAGCTTCAGGCCAGCTGTGCTGCACAGGAAAGGGCGCACATTTGAAATGCAGTTTATTAAGTTCAGTTTCACCTGCTTGCCGTGGCTGCAGTAACTGCCCTGCGCTCCCTTTTCTTCAGTTAAAAGCAAGTTTTTATTTGTTTGTTTGTTTGTTTGTTTATTTATTGTCACAGCAATCCTCCTTCCTCAGCCTCCTGAGTGCTGGGATTGCAGGTATGTGCCACCATGTCCGGTTTTATATCTCTTTTGATTATATCCTTACCACCTTTTTCTCTTGGTTTTATAATTTATACAATGCATATTACAAACCTTATCTTAAAAATATTGTTTACTTTCCATATGGTTATCTAAAAAGAATACATATTTTGACACAAATAAAGAAAATATTGTTTAAACATTCCAAGCGAAATATTTTACGTGACCCCTGTGCGCTCAGGGCTACCTCCAGGAGATCGAAGCTGCTGATCCCTAGATTGTCTCTTTGGTATCCCAGCCCTCCACACGGTGGCCGCGAACCCCGCAGCGGGCTCTGCCTCTCTGCCGAGCACTGAGTTTTCTCTTCCACTTTATAGCTCGTCCTTTGCAGCAAAGCATTCTGCTATGGGTGTGTGCCCCACGACTGGTTGCTCGGGCCAGGCCTCAGTGCCCGGACATGGGCTGCAGAGGGCCTGGCCACCGAGGCGGGGAGAGCCATGCCCATCAGCGATGCCATACCACCAGGCAGAGGGAGTGCACGGTGCGCACTGAGCCCACCCCGCCGGAGACAGCACCCCAGCCTACACTGCCCCCTTTGGCTTGTTTTACTCCGACTTCGCCTGGCTGGGAATGTGACACAGATGTCGGACTCCACATGAGCTCCTCGAGGCTCTGCACTGGAAAGAAGTACCTGTCTGCTGGCGGCCACCAGTCTCTAGAGCCCCATCTCCCGCAAGTCCAGCTCTGTCACACCTGCGGCATTGCCACCCCCAATGGGGACAGGGGCCTACTCCACACTGTCACCAGTGATGAACGAGTGGCTTTTGAGACGCCGAAAGCTCCTTTGGCCCCATCTCAAGCAGAGGGCAAATTTCAACATCAGAGTTGGAAATTGTAAAAGGTCACTCCAACATTTTTACTCAAATTTTTATCTAGACAATGCAATTTATACTAGCTTTGAAAATGGAACAAGATTGATACTCATCACAATACATGAAGAGTTTGATATGAAAAGCTTAAGTATAGCATCAATACAGGCACGGAAGTACGTATCAGTGAATATGTACATAATCATCCCTGGGTGCCTATAACAAGCATTTCCAGGACAAGCTGAGGATAGTAATATTTCTGAACGCTCAAGCGCCCAGCGAAGCTGTCAGAGCACGGTCACGTAACCTGCACATGGTCTCTCGAGCACCATGAATCATCTTCATGATACTTACACCGCCCAAGGCCATATCAGCGTGATGGAAAGAGCCAACACATAATAATCTTTAGAAAACGGTGACAAAGGGCCAGTCAAGTAGCTCAGCCGACCATACTGGCCCTGCCCCCAGGGTGAGCTGAGATGGCAATTGAGACTGGGCATAGCGGTGTCTGCCTGTAATCCCGGCTCTTGGGAGGCTGTAAACAGGAGAACCACTATGAGTTTGATCTGCTAGTGAGACCCTAAACTCCCTGGAGACCCTTCCATAAAATACAAAAAAAAAAAAAAAAAAAGAAGAAAGAAAAAGAAAACAGTGACAAGAAAATGAATGTTACATGTCCAATATAAAGAACATTTCATAAATTTGTGATCCATGTTGGGTTAGGTCCACAGATGCAGAGCCCTTGAAAATGGAGGACTGGTTACAGGTCGGTGTGTGTGTGTGTGTGTATATATATATATATATATATATATATATATATATATATATATAGTCCACATACACCAATCACAAAGATGCAAATTAAGATCAAAATTACACACGCCCTTCTCCAACCATAGTATAAGCTTCCTTTCCTAGGCATAGCTTACCCTTATGGCTAAGGAGAAGCACAAGCATTCAAAGGAGAACTAGATTTTCTAGGCATAGTGATGTACATCGGTGAGCCTAGGAATCTGGGAGGCTGAAGGAGAAGGATCAGAAGTTCAAGCCCAGCCTAAGTAATGTAAGGAATTAATGAGATCCTTTCTAAAAACAGTGGGGACACAGTTCAAGGTGAAGTCCTGGACTCAATCCTCAGATAGACAAATAAACAAGCGCATCAGAGTAGCCCAGATAACACCGAAGTAAACTGAGCTTTAAGGGCTGATGCTGCCTGACCTCAGCACCACACAAAATGCTGCAGTGGTCGAGACAGCAGGGGAGGGCGAGAAGGTCAACAGGGAGCTCACCGAATGGGAGTGGGAGCCAGGAGCAGAGCCATATGGAGTCAACTGATACTTGATGAAACAGGAAAGCATTCAGTGGACAAAAGGATGGTTTGGTGATGGGACAGCCACATGAAAGCAGTTTAAAAGGAGAGGAGGAAAGAAAGGGAAAAACGTGTAGGCACATATTTTATAGCTTTGAGAAAAATCAGTTCAAAACAGAGCAGACAGCTCAGTGTAAAATACGAGTGACACCATAGCTGAAAGCGAAAGCGACCGGAGCTTGGTGTGTCCTCTGCGTAATACCAAAAGGACATGGAAAGAAATATTGATGAATTCAACTTTATTGAAGCCAACTGCTTCTGCTTTATCAAAGATACTGTTAAGAGAGTAAAAGCAAAAGTTGTCAATTTGAGCAAAACACATTCTCTCTTTTCCTTTTCTTTTTGTTATCAGATACTGAACATATGGCCTTCACAGGGAGCTAGCTCCCCAGTCAGCAGCAGCTTTGTTCTTAGGCAGAGTGCAGCTGAGTTCCTAAATTGCACAAGCTCAGCTGAATCTTGCATTTCTCCTGACTTGAACTCTAGACTACTGGGATTACAGGTGTACACAACTGCAGAAAGCTGGCCAAGAAATACGTTCAACATAAGGCAGCCACATGTAGAGAGGACACTGCTAATGCAGTAAGTAAAAATGGGCAGAAGGCCTTCACAGAGACTCCACGCAAGAAAATGTAGGAATCCTACATGACCATATAAAAGCACAGCCCATGCCAAGTGTCACTAAGGAGGGACCCATTTAGGGCCACTTGCAGCAGCACTCTTTACCTATTAAAATGGATGAAATTCCAGTGATGGCAAGCTCATTTTCTCAGCAGTTTGTGGTATAACAAGAAGTGTCACTCATCATTAGTTGTGTCAGTGTTTACTAAGGAAATGGATATAAAACAAGATACACAGATGTATAAGGAATTGCAACATCAGCTCACAATGGCTGCTGTAGAGTTGGGCGAGGAAGTGTTCAGAAGGTGTCTCTGCAGACCAAGGTTTCAGGTGTGAGTTCTGGAGTTCATTGCAGGCCCGTGCAGGTCTGTATCAGAAGACCACTGGGAGTGTGACCGAATGCTGAAGAGTTCACAAGGAAAAGCTGAGGAGTCTGTGTTGAAGGTGGAAGTGCCCCAGGAAGAAGCTGAAGAGTGCAGGCTAGAACCCAGGAGATGAAGTACAAGTGGAACATGAGGACTGCAGCGAGCCCACAGGTCAGACACGAGGCTGTCCTTTCCCCTTCCCCGGTACACCACCAAAGCATGAACGGCCCTATGGTGGGTGGTGTACACCCTAGAGTGCAGAGCTGCTCAGCAGGTTTAGTTAAGCTTTGAAGCTCCTCAAGTTGACACAGTCAGTCAAACACTAAACTAGCTAATGTGAATAAGAAACGATAGCATCATTTGGAAGGCAATTTTATAGGTTCTTACAAATTGACAAAGAAATGTATGATAAAGTCTGGCAACTTCACTTTTTGGTATTCATTCAATCTACTTAAACCTTACATACAGGATTCTAAATATGAATGTTAATATCAGCTTTATTTTTAGTAACCAATAATTGCAATCAGTAAAGATGGCCTCAAAACAATAAAGGAATAATACGTGAGGCACATCCTAAGGTGAAATGTTACCAGTGACAAGAAGAGATGAATCACCAAGCAAAGGGCAGACATAAAAAATTTAGGTGACTATCTCTAAATGAAAAATGCCAACATGAAAAGATTACACACTAAGTGTTTCAAAGCATATGACATGATGGACAAAGCAACTTATGGAATCTTACGAAATCAGTTATTATCAATAACTCAGCAACTTGAAAGAGCAAAGTATATGAGACTTTTGAAACTTCTTCACTACTATTATACTCTAATCTTGGATACAGGATGCAAAACTTTACAGGTATATGATGCTAACTTAAAAAATGTTAAACTTTACAGGAAAATATTACACCTTGTTTTGGCAAATTTTGAAAAATCATAACTTGTAAACTGAGCTGCTATGAAGTTAAAGGAAAAGCACAACACTGAACAGCTCCTCAAGCTGCTTTTCCTAGGAGCAGGCTCACTGCACCCTCCCTGGGGACTGCACCCAGGCCCTCCCTGTGGCTGAATCACAAGCCCTTTTACTAGAATTGCCTCTTTTATCTTGAGACAATGGTTTTTCTGAGTCTCTGAACTGCCCAGGGTGTGCTTCAAATTGTGGCCCTTCTGCCTCGGCCTTCCAGATTGCTGGGACTTCCCTGTATGCTGCCACCACTAGGTCCAAAGCCTGACCCAGCATGTGTGTACACTGGATAGGAATAAGCAATAGATGGTGAGCCGTGGAACCTGACTGGTTTCACATGGAGCAGGAGCATGAAGAGAAGAAGAGGAAGGTGGGGTAAAACAGTGACTCTGGATTTCTCCATTCTCTCAGGCACTTGGGTATAAATGAAAGTGCACCCCACTAACAATGGGAGCCTCTAAGGCACAGTCCTTAGATTGATTCTCCAGTAGTACTCACAGGGGTTCCTTAGAGGAATAGATAGATGCTCCTAGAAATGTTGGGGTAAGCCTGGATCAAAAGTAAACCCGCACTAGTCACGTTTGCATATCGGAAGGTGAAGGGTACCGGTGAACGTGCTCTCCATGAATATGGCATCCCAGACTCGAGCATCAGATTAAAGGAGAGGGGACTTTAATATAAAACTTATATATTCATGTGTCCATACAGAGATCAATTACTTATTTATTAGTAAGTGGAGCACAGGATTAAATAACTCCTACTCAGAAGAATGCAAGATAAATTTCGTAAAATCTCCACCATGAAATTGAGCAGAATTCTCTGTCTCATGGTAGTCTGAATGGAGATTTTCTTGTAAAGAATAGAGAACAGTAGGGGAAAAGGAAAACGTGACTCCTCGGTGCAGAGTGGGGCCCATCACAGACGAGGTGGAGGCAGCGGCCTGGATCTCGGCAGGTGCCAGCCTTCGGGGTCCACACTCCTGTGCTGTTCAAGGAAATGGTGGAGATAACTGACGAGCGTCAGTTTAATGCTTATTGGGAAAAATAAGAGAAAAAACAGAAAAGGAGAGAAAAGAAGAAAAAAAGAGATTTGCCCTGGAGACAGGTAGGTCACCACAAGCCCAAGACCGCAGTGGGCCGCAGGCCCAGGCCCGCCACCCCACCACCCTCCTGTCTTTTCTCCGCCCCAGACCTGGGCCCGCCCCCACGCAGGACCCGGAAGCTGCTCTGCGCAGGCAGGCCTCTGCCCTGCGATTTGACAGCTCTCTGTGACTGACAGGCCTCTCAGCCACCAGCAAGGCACTGCGGTCTGCCGGGCCCTAACTCCCCTCCTCACCCTGATGCACTGTGATAAACTGTCCTCCGCAGTGCTGTAGCCGTCCAGGCCCAAAGCCCAGCGCCTCGAGTGATCAGAGCAACATTAACAACCTCCATTTGCAGGACTTCCTAAAGTATCTGAATGAGATTTCCAGACGCTTTCAAGGTGGTTGGAAATAAAAATGGTCTACAATGATATCACTCAAACAAAACATGACAGAGAGATAAAAGATTCTTTCACGGGTTAAATCCCTTAACAAGAAAAGGACATTATATAACAAATAAAGGAGAAGCGAAGTGAGCCGTTTGCTTTGCTCACCTATCCTGCTGCATTAGTCATAGCAAAGGAAGCCTACCGCACGAGTCTGGACCACTGAAATCAAATGTGGGTCCTGCTGGGCAGGCACTGGGTGGGGTGCAGGGGCTACTATGTTACTAATTTCAAGGAAATTTCAAAGTACCCAGCAAAATAAAATCTTTAACCTCAAAGTAAATCTAGTAAAGTGATGATTTCTTCTGGGTTTAAAATTTTTTTAAATCATACTAAAGGGAAATATGGCTGTAGACTCAGAATAAAGGAAAATTTTAGTTTAAATGTCTGGGAAGGAATCCTTGTTTATGTTATGAGTTCATCATGAATGCCTGAACAAATTAATACAAACATAAATGATATATATATATATAATTTATGGATATATATATATATATATATATATATATATATATATATATATATATATATATATATATATATATATATATATATATATATATATATCCATAAACTTTGTAATGTATTCAGGACTTAAAATGATAAGAATAGAGCCAAGCAGTAAAATTATGGGTTGTTTTCTTGAAGCGTAAATATACTTATATCTAGATTTCATTTCCTTCTTCAATATAGAAATAAGAAATCGCCCAGTACTTTAACTCTTTTCAGGGTCACCTGCATTTTTCCAAAACAGCACCTGCTTTATGTGGTGCATAACTTGTAAGAATCATATTTAAATGTTAAAGGAAGTGTACCAAGTATTTTAAAATAAATTAAAATATATAAGCAAAGTGTTTTGGAGATGTCTTTTCTTATGTGAATATGCTGACATGATGAGTTACTGACAAGTTCTTTCAACTTTAATAAGATAATTCTTACCCTAATTAGTGTCAAGGGAAGATTGTGTGTGTGTGTGTGTGCGCGCGCGCACGTGTGTTCATGTGCATGTATGTATAGGTTCTCAGAGAAAGGAAAACTTAGGCATCCTTCAGAGGATCCTTCAGAATTTCTTGAGCGTTGTGTCAGTTTCATAATTGTACAGAAGTCAAAAGACTGCGCAAGATCCAGAGGACTCTTTCTCCATTTAAGAAAACAAGAGCCACAGCAATATAGGTGATGTATAGGTGCACCCTTGAGCACTTTTTATTGACAATAATTTAGCATTTCTCTTTCTTCAATACAGATATCTTTTTGTCTCCTAGAAAGTAAGGCAAAAAGTTTCAAGTAAATTCAACGCATCATATTGCAGGTGAAGTGTTTCACAAAGGAGCAAACTGATTGTTCATTCTTTTACTTGAAGAGACCAAGTCACACCCAGACTCATGGCCAACAATCTCTGTGAGCAGGGAATCCATTCTTCTGGCATAAACACTCCTCTGTGCTAGGGAGCTACCCAGATGCTACAAAGATGGGCAGGAAGAATGTTTTTGTAAGCGAGTGAGCAGCCAGGGCTGACGGGCACAAGACTGCCACCCCAGAACTCTGACAGGCTGAGGCAGGAGGGCTGCAGACTCAACGCCAGCCCAGACAGCTCAGGGAGGCCTGTCTCAAAACATTAAGGTGCGGAAGCTACGGCTCAGGACCTAGGTAGCTCAGGACAGGGGCCCTGGTCCACCTCCAGTACCACCAAGTAATAGGGAAATGAGTAACACAACATAACACAGTGTAACATAAAATAATAAAGGGATGTATTGAATTTCATTAGATTGTAGAAAAATTAGAGCATTTACAAATGTGAGGTGTTTTACTTTTGACAGTTTAATTTCATCCTTTCAAGAAATAAAGATTCATTCTGTTTTACTTTCACTCTGCAGGATTTTAGCAAAAGCATAATTTTGAAAATATAATAAACACCAAAATAACCCTAATTACAGTAGTGAACTGCATAATACAATCACTTCCTTTTAATTTATAAAACCCTAGACTATTTTATTACTTCAAATCTAATTACAGTGAAGTTAATTTTTACTGACTAATTTACATTTGTTTAGTTTTGTGGAGCTATTGTTGAGGATTACAAATACACAGAGAAAAGCAGGACTGTGTGAGGTGAACATGCATAAAGCTGCTGATTCCTTACACATGGAAAGCTTTTCCTTTGGAATTTGTGTGAAAGCAAGCAGGGCAGCTTTGTAGAATTATTCTTGTAATCTTATGATATTTCATGATTTATTAATTCTAATAGTAGTAGCTCTAATATGTTATGAATAAGAAGTAGCTCTCTGCTGCAATGAATTTTTTCTGAAGTGCATATTTAATTAGCATCACAATAAATAGGCTTTTTTGTTTCTAGGAGCCCAGATTTTGACGGCAGCGGCACTACATTTTTCACATCGTGCTTATTTTGCAGTGCCGGGCCTCAAACTGCACGCTGTGCATGTGCTGGGAAGAGCTACTGCCACCAAGCTGCCCCCAGGGCTTTGCATTTTTGAGCCCACACCTCTGTGGCCATGGATCGTCTGTGCCCTATGCCCTCGCTTTTTACTCCCGTCATTATCTCTCCTAGTTTCCATTTGGTTTGCTCCCTCAGTGTCTCAAAGCCATGGAGCAGGTTACCCTGGGAATTGTTTCCTGTTTCTCAGATGCCATTAAATTCTCAAAATCGATAAGAATAGGGCTGGGTATATGTTCAATATGTTCGAGTGGCATCCACTTCCGTATAAATGCTTCAAACTTATCATTCTTAATAGCTGAGTAATACTCCATTATATAGAAATACCACATCTTTTTCAACCATTCCTCATGTGATGGACATCTTGGTTGTTTCCAAGATTTTGCTATCACACATTGCACTGCTATAAACATAGGTACACATATATCACTATGATACAATGTTTTCAGATCCTTTGGGAAAATTCCCAGTACGGGGATAGCCAGTTTGAATGGGATTTCTAGTCCTACTCTTTTAAGGAGTCTCCACACTGACCTCCACAATGGTTGTTCCAGTCTACATTCCCACCAGCAATGGAGAAGTGTTCCCTTTTCTCCACAACCTCTCCAACATTTGTTGTTGGTTGATTTCCTTATGATAGCCATTCTTTCTGGAGTGAGATGGTATCTCAGTGTTGTTTTTATTTGCATTTCATGGATGGCTGACGCTGTGCTTCTACATAATCCTATGAGAGGCAAGATTTGCATTAATGGTGGTTGGACAGGATATTATGTCGGCTTCTAGTACTATAGACAACCACTAGGAAAATAACAAGGTAGAAAGTATTAATTATTGAATCTTTAATGTAATCCAGGTATAAAAAATAAGATACGCAAACAGCTACACTCTCTTTATTTAATGATGAGACATACGGAGTAGGAATATCTGTAAGTATAATATCATGTATGTACCTTCTACGATACCAAAACATTATAAAAACAGTTTGCAATGTTTTAATTTATGAAATCCATCTTGTCAAGGTATCTTAAAACTGTCTCATTGATATTTGTTCTTCAATAAAACAAAAATTAAAAAATAAAAACAATTAAAAAAAAATAATAGGGCTGGGCTGGCCCAAATCCTCTGCAATTAGAGATACATGTGTGGGATTTTCCAAGTGACAGAGATGTCTTGGTCTTTAGAAGCAGGGGCAATACATACATAGAAAGGGCCACGGAGATAGCTCTATGGCATAAGCACCTGCCTGACAAGCACAAGATACTGAGTTCAGGTTCTGGTATTGGAAAGAGAAGAACAAGGAGGAGCAAGAGAAGGAGAAGGGGAATGGGAATGGGAATGGGAAGGGAAAGGAAAGAAGGAGGAGAAGGAGAAGGAGCAGAATCTGGAGCAGAAGCAGGAGGAGGAGGAGGCTGACCAGGTCGGAGAGGTGAGTGCGGTGACCAGAGGCCCCAAGCTCTAGTAAAAGGAAGGAGGCTGAGCTCACAGCTGAGTCACATGACTTCTGCTGGTCTGCACTCCGGCTGTCCTCAGGTCTCCATGGCAACGCTGAATGGCCACCCTGGGTGGAGCTTCCTCCCTGGTGAGATGCTGCCTAAGGCAAGGGTAAAGTCCTACATTCTGCATCTCTGCCTCTGTGTGTCTGTCTCTGTCTCTCTCCATCCCTCCCTTCACCTCCTTATAATTAAACAAGGTTCAGTGTACTGATTTGCATCTAGCTACTCACTAAATCAAGAGAGGTATGTGCTCTGTAAAATTTCCTATGGCTAAATTTGAATAATCAACTTTAAAGAGGATGAAGGATTGTCCAGAATATTGTAGGGGCAGGGACAGGAGAAACAAGGGTTTTCCGAAATACACCTCACATCCTCTGTTTCTGTGCCTATCAGCACAGCCGACTCCTGGACAAGATTTACTGGGGCAATAAATTTTGAGGACAACAGCTGGATGTCACCATTTTTACAGAATCTCTAAGTTCTCTATGCTCCTGTACACTAAAACTGATGAACCTCTGCCACACAGAGGACATGCTGGGTGGCTTGAAAAACCCATAAGATAAAAATCAGTGTAATCACTGGAATTGAAAATGAAAATCTGTCTTGCTTTTGTCTACTTTCAAGCATGCTGGCAAGTGTCTGAGGAAACTACTGTCTAGGAAACAAAGGAGGAAGTGTATTCTGTATGGTGCAAGTCCACCCTCGCATAAACAAAGCAAGCCACGTGTCCTTCCTGTGTTCCTAAAACAATGTTTTTTGTTGAAGACTTGTACATATCCTTGAACGGTGATTTATCACGACTTACTGTGATAAGGCCTTGCAGTCTTGCTTAATCCACATATAAAGCTGGAAGCAACAGTAAAACACAACAACCTCAAGGAAGCCTTGTTAGCATTTTTCATAAGAAAACATTTGATGTTTATTGTACTTCTTAGAGACTCAATTCAGATCTGCACACTCAGAGAGAACAGCTGCACCTGCGGCAAGTACTGAGCGGAGGTCCCAGTCCCTGCAGCCTGGTCTCTGCATGCAGCATGTGCGGGGGCTGGGCACGGGGCGCTGGCCACCAGGTGCTGGCAGCAGGCTCCTCACCCTCTGGAGCCGTGGAGGCCCAGGTCGCAGCGCCCCAGGCTTCGCCTTCGATCAGGCTCTCAGCGGTGCCATCCTTGCTGCCTCAGGTCCTGAATCCACTCAAAATATTTCCCTTCCATGGGCAGTTTGACCCTGAAGGAGAGCTGGTCGCCAAGCAGGCCCGGCCTGGTGGTGAGCAGGACAGGACCCAGCAGCGCCTTGCAGGAGCCTGTCTTTCTGCCTGGGGCGCTCAGCGGCAGGCAGCAACCACAGCTTGACCACATCTGATGGACCCTGAGGACGGAGGCCTTCAGGAGGGACTTCGGGAAGAGGCCAGCGTGACGGGGCAACTTCCACAGACGGGGAGCACTTGGTGAGGGGTGATGGCACGTGTCTTCTTTTGTAATTTTTTTTTTTTTTACTTGCTTGTCTGCAGCATATTTTGATCACATTTCCTAACATGGGTTAACTTAGGGGTGGCTAACAGGTGAGACACGTGCTTCCCAAAATTTTGCACAAAAACAATCTTTCTTGGCTCTCACACTTGCAAAACTAAGACCATAACCAAGAACCCCAGGCGCTGACAGGAGGATGCACCAGACGCGGGAGTCCTGAATTGTCGCGTAACCACAGGTGCTGGGGACGGAGATCCACAGTGTTTTTGAAGCTCCTCCTTTGTACTCAATTTTAATAAAACTTCAGAGAGGAAACATGAAGGTTCGACGTCTGATGAATGTTTTATTTTTATTTGGCCTCATCTCTTGGGAGAAAAGACAATGATTAGATACTTATGAGAGATGTGCAGCATTCTATCCCCAAGGATTTACACTATAGGCTAAAATTTAGATATTTAAATTTTTTTCTTTAATTGTTACATTCAATTAATTCTCACCATTTTGCATCTTTAAAAGCATTCATTTAGTTGTTTCCTGTTTTAAAGACTTTAAATCCTTTTCCTCCTTTCATTAAAGATAATGTATGTACTCTACATTTTATATTAATCTTATTCAAACTTCGGTAAGAATGTAAATGGAAAATTCCTTCCTCAAAAGGTTTAAATAAAAGTTATCACAGTGAGTGTTCCATAGTTCTGAAAATTCTGGTCTTCTGAAAACGCAGTTTTTTAAAAGTCAGCTGCCCACAATCCCAGTGCTGGGGAGGCTGAGGCAGGAGGATCACCGAGAGTTCAGGGCCCACCTGGGCTACAGAACGAGATCCTGTCTCAAAGAAACAAAACAAGTCTTTGTGAAAATGCATTTGTATGCTGACTTCAATTCTCTGCACTAATGTTCATGTTCAAGAAATTGTTCAAAACTCATCGATTCGATACGGAATGAGTGCTGCGTACACACTGTGCAGGCTTCTCGAGAACAAAGGGCTGGGGCAGGCCCAGGCCACAGCACACTCGTCTTCTTGCTGAGTTCCAGGTGCAGGCCTGAGATGAGGTGACGCAAGGGACTGTGGAAGGCGGAGTCTTGATCTTCTGAACAAACAACTTTCAAAAGGCCATTGTGACTGCAAACAGAACTTTTTCACATCTCTTTCCCATTTACTTTTTAGTACAGGTGGAGCCTTTAAAATCATTACTATGAGACACAGAACAACTGACAAAAATACATGTGGAAAATAAATAAGCTTTGTCTTAGGTCTTTTTGAGTAATCCATTTCCCCTATTATTTTACAGTCTGTTTTACTTTTTGCTGTAAATGGGTAAATTATGGTTGTATAAATTCATGGGGCATGAAGTTTTGATTTATTAACATATGTGGAATGGCTCTATAAAGCTAATTAATATATCCATCACCACACATTCTTATTTTGTGGGGAGAATATTTGAAGTCCACTCCACTGGGGATTTTGGATACACAGCGGGGTCACCTACTGAATTCTCCATGCTGAACACATGCCGCGAAGAAGGGCCTCTTACGTGGCCACCAGCTCGTGAGTGACTGCGGGGAAGGCTCCTGCAGGAGGGCTCGAAGCACACACACTGGCCTGAAAGCTGACTAACCTGACGCTTGAACTAGGCAAACCACCAGGATAGGAGAGGGCGCTCCCTGGCCGAACGCCTGGAGCAGCCCCGGCCACGGCCGACCGGTGGTGTCCTCGCCTCACAGAGCCCTGCTCTGGGTCATGGGGACCTGGGCAGGCTTGGCTCCCTGATCCACTTCTGTGGAAATGGAGAACTGCGGAGAGGCTAAGAAATCTGCCTCTTCTGCTTGTCTGCTTCCCCAGATAAGCCCTGGAGACCACATCCCTAGAATGACATTTTGCATCCTATTCAATTTCCCATTGGAGTTCAATGTCCCCACATTAAACAAGCAACTCTGATAATACAGACTACTGTTTTATTGCATGAATCAATAAATGATAAAAGATGCAAGCTAACAATATTTTTGGACAAAGATTCTACTGTATATATTTTTGCTTCTGCTTGTAACTATTAAACCAAAGTTTAAAAGCACACAAGTGCTTTGATTAAGTTGTAAAGGCATCTTAATAAAATTTGTAGAGCCACCAAAGCTGAAGAATGAATTGCCTTTTAAGAGTCAGGCTTCCAAATAAAGCCAAAGACACCACTTGGATTAGTTGCTGACTGACCTGGCTTGAGTGCCTTCAACTCAAAGTGCTCGTGATGGGAAGCAATTTGACTTCAGATTTATTTTTATGATTTCAGAATATTTGCAAATATATCATAAATATCTTGAAAATGAGAACTAAGATTAAACACAAAATGGATTTTTGTTTTATATAAACAATTTGAATATAACTTAAAGTTCTTTCTACACAATGATTTTCCCACTTTAATCTTCATTTTATTTATTTTAAAGACAATAAAAAGTGTTCTAAAATCCATACAGAATTTCAAGACATGATGATAGGAAATTGACAGTGGTTGCATGCATTATCTTCAACGTAGTTGTCAGATTACCAGACACAGGCACGTAAAATGATGGAGCATTAAGCATTAACTGTTCCTCCCAATACACCGTTAGAAATCAGTATGACACCTACGTTTTGACCAGAAGATGCCACATGAGGCCAGGTATGGGATGCTAGACTTGTTAGCCCCCTGCTTATTTCACAAGGTTTCATGCTTTGAAGCATTTCATGTTTTGGTCTTTCAGTTTTGGCTGCTCCGCTTGAATAGCATAAACTACCTAAAATGTTCGTCACACCCCTCCGTCCTCCAGTTCTCAACTGCTCCTTGAAACATCCGCTGTGGGGCCGGGAATCGTTCAACTTGAAAATTTAGTGGTGACCAAGACACCAACAAGAACTTCCTGAGGTAGCCATGGACAGACATTGTTGGGAAACAATGCAGCCAGCACTGCTGCTGTCTGCCCAGCGCTTACTTGTGGCGGGGTGCGGGCCGGATCCCCTGTGTGAGTTCTCTAAGCTGGAGTCAAGTTCTGCTCGCACCCCGCATGGTGCAAGCAGCACCCAGCCGATGTCCAGCTTCTCGTCAGATCTCAGCTCAGGACAGATGTCCAGGGTGCCTTCCGCTATCCCATTTTCTCAATCTCAGCCCGTGCTGAGGGCTCTCACATGGAGTCAGGATGGCCCGAACTGAGCTCAGTGCTGATACTTTTAGATCCTGTGCTATCACCTGATTACACTAAAGAGAAAAGCCCATATCTTTGGAAGAGGCAATAAAGCAGTGTACAGGTCACAGAAATTTAAATAAAATGATTAGCTAGTGCTCACTACTATTTCAATATTGTTTTGATCTTGGACTGAAGGATTAGCATTTGTTTTTCTTTCACACCATAATATTCCTATGAGGAAAGAAATGACCCAGTCTTGATTTTATTTGGTGGACCTCAAGGTTGAGCAAGTAGAAGCAGCTCTCCTCCCTTCATGCATACCTGTATGTTCAGGCTTACAATCGCCAGTGTGCCGCGACTCGCTCTGCTTATGCTCCAAATGCAAGCAGGGACACGTTCCACATCCCAGCGTACTGCCCCAAGAAGCACCCGCGCCCCTCCTCACTTCTCTGTTTATTCAATGAAGCTGCATCCGCAGGTGTGCATGGCAGGCCTGGGCCCATGAGGTGCTTCTTGTGCCCCGGCTCACAGGCAGCCTGCTAGGAGGTGCTGGCACATGCAGAGCCACAGATTTTTGCTATGAAGAACCACAGGTTCTGGGTGGAGGTTTCAGTGGCAGACACAGAAGCAGCCACGTGGTGCCTTGTGGCCCAAACTGCAGAAGGACGCTTCCTATCTGGGGTGTGGGAAGGAAGCAGGTCCTTCCTTCAACCACATGCTTCCCAGAGAAGCTATGGTTGGAGCTGAGGAGAAGTCTGGGGAGAGAGAGAGGGCCATTCTGTGACGGATGGAAGGAAGGAAGGAAGGGAGGGAGGGAGGAGGAATTTCCTCATATGGCTAGCTTTACAAGCAAATTCTGGGAATGGCTGTTTTGATTATTGTGCCCCAAGCTAAGAAGAGGAAGAAAGAAAAGACTATTTGCACAAACTCTCAAAGCATACGTGCCTCCAGCCCCAGCTGTCTCTCTCAGCATCATTGCTACAACTTTCATAGCAGATGCAGACTCTGTCTCTGAAAGTCATTCCCTCCCTTTTTAAAATCCAGTGCACACTGACCAAAATCTCTATGGGGTTGAGATAGTAGTGAGCAGAAGGCCAGGTCCTGAGGTGTGCAGGAGAAGCCACAGGTGCCATGGCCGAAGCCACCCGTTGGGTCCATGGTGTTGTCCAGGCTGCCTCTAGATGTAGCCCAGATCTGCTTCCCTTCCAGTAAAAAGGGAAGACAAAATGACCCTGATACAGTGCAAATGCCTGGGGAATATCTGGCACCTATGAACAAGGACTGCTTTCCTTGGCAGGAGAACCCATTTTTTCAGTTCTCTTCAGTCACCTTTTGAATGGGGCCCACACCCATGAGAGAAGGCCACCTGCTTTCAGAGGCATGAATCTTGGTGCACATCTTTTCTGTAGACACCCACAGAACATTGGCCAGAATGGCCTTAGGGACCTAGTGGGGTGTGTTCCAGTCACTTCAATTAGTCACTACAATTATTTATGAGCCATAGCTCTCAAGCTGCAGCTGCTAGCAACTGAGGCATGCCTGGGAAAGGCTGTGCATACCCAGGAAGCCATGCACCAGGTGGGCCCCTGCTCAGACTGCAGGGTGGGCACAGACCCAGGTTTCCTGAGTGGTGGAGAGCAGGCGTTCAAATCCCGCCTACTCCTGGAGAAGCTCTGGGGCTCCGGCTCTCACAGACAGTATTGTTCAGTGTTTCCCACAGCTTCAGTTGGCACCAGGATCCCATGGCCTTGGTTTGTGGAGTCCTAATAGAAACCATATCTGAGATATCAGTTACTGGGGACAGATAGCTTTCCAAGCTGTAAACTCAGTGAGCCACTTGCAGGGCTCCTCAGGACTGCCATGTGGTCAGTGAGATCCAAGGGAGTACAGAGGTCTCAGCAGGGAGTCCACACAGCAGCGTTTGCCCACCACGCAATCAGCCACGCTCAGAGCAAAGCCACACGGGTCCATTCACCAGCACGACCAAGCCACAGGCTGAAGACGCCGAGTACCACCGAGACTCCGGAGCTGCTGATGCTGTCTTGGGTCTCCACCGAGACAGACACAGCACAGCTACTTAGAAAAGCTCAGCGCCTTCTCGTGATGCCAGTGTAGGCCTAAAGAGAGACAGCAACCCACCTACTCTGAGGAAGTGGCAGCGAACTGTGCTTCTGTAATTTTAATTAGTTTTGTCTGATGAAACTTGCCAATGATTTTTATTTAGTTTCATTTCTTTTTCTAGCTTTTGTTTTTATTCATTCATTTAGGTAACAATATTAACCTGCATAATTGTCATTACAGCTACAGAAACTCAACTTGTGAGTTTTGACACTTTAAAGTTGAGACTTGGTATTTTATTGATTTCTCCATGACCTTTATATCTTCCTTCTACTTGCCCTGTTTAATTTTTAATACTTTAGGTTTTCATTAATTCCTGTTTTCAGGCTTTCTAATAAAAAGCTTTATAGACTCTACTGTTTTTTTGGTACAATTTCATTACATCCCATTAAAAGAATCTGTAGTGTTTTATTTACTACTTAATTCAAAGTTTTATTCTGAAGCCCAGAAGATTTTCGTCCGTGGGTGTCTCCATGACGCACTGTGTCTAGCAACAAGGACTGATTAGATTACACTTGCATTGTGCATGCAAAGTTGACAGACATGACAGGAACCTGCCCTGTGCGCTGTGGGCTCACATGGCCACTGCAAAACTTCCTTCACTAACTCTACAACTTGGAATTACTTCGTCTTGTTTCATTTCCTCCTTTAATGTGTATTCTTTTGATTACTAAAGATTACTTTTCTGTATTTTCAATTAATGTTACATATGAATTAATATTTTTATTTCTGTACTTTGTCTTTTTTACTTTTTTACTTCATTTTATTTTATTTTATTGATGGAACCAGGGATTGAATTCAGGCCCTTACACTTGCCAGAGAAGTGCTTATTCTACTGAGCCATCTTCCTGGCCCTTCTTTTTTAAATGTAACAATTTTCATACATTGCAGCTATGATGTTTTTAGTAGATGTAGGTATAAAAAGAAGTCCAAAGCATTGTAGAGTTCACTGCAAGGAACTCTCAAAGCTCCATTTAATGTGACACCAATGATTTCCTATGCCAAGTTCAGAACTAAAGCGGGCAACGAGCTCACAGTGGCACATCCACCAGGAGAAGATGCCTCCTGCATGTTCATGAGGGACAGTGGCTGTGGCTGGATTTGTCAGCAGGTGCAGGGGTTGTGACCTGAGCTGTTCATAAGCACAGGCACTTGCGGCTGATGTGCTGCCGTCTGTGTCACTCGCAGCAAATGGTGCCCTCCTTGGGGCTTCCGAGTGGGATGACATCTCACACACATGCGCAGTTCACGTCCCATCACAGAGCTCCCGCTCTATGAAGTCACGGAGTGCTCGTCTTAGATTATTTTGAGGGTGCATGGTACCTGTCGCTCTACTATACCAAGAGAAATATCTGCTCTTCCCCTGGGCTGATCTTAGGGTTTCCCAGAGCCCCACTGTACGGAGTTGGAGTTGTGTGCATCACTGAAGAATGCATCTCTCAATTCAACAGTAGCTGGCTTGGATGGAGCGAAATATGATGTTTTTAAACTGTAACTATAAAGAATTGACACATTCGAGTTTTTCTAGTCTATTTTTAGTTCATGACATTAAAATAAGCTCTGCTCCTGAAAATCTATTTCCTGATGGAGATCAGAAATTGGGCCTCTATGTCCTTCACCCTGACTGAGAAGATACCCCATTAGCTCTAGCAGTCCAAATCATTTTCATTTTATCCTCATTATTCATGATTTTTATTTGAACATTTATAGAATACTGTTGGCCTCAGAATTTTGATGAAATCTGTAACACGCAAGTGAAGCTGGGTTGCTCTCCATCATCCTAATGAAAATCCTTAGCTAGTCTCATCAAAACTTTGATAAAGGGGCCGGGGAGATGGCTCAGTAGAATATGTGCTTCCCTGGCAAGTGCAAGGGCCTGAGTTCAATCCCTGGTTCTACCAAAAACAAAACGAAACAACACAAAAGAAAAAAAACTTTGATACAATCTGAAGGTACATAAGGATCACCAACTTATCTCACCCTTGCTGAAAGGGGTCCTGTGAACTTTATCTTAAATAATGTTCATTATAATTATTATAGATTGATAATATTATCTTCCAGATTAGTAAAATATATGACAGAAGTTACTGACCAACCTAAATTATAGAAGCAAAAACTAGTTGCACTGTGTGATCACTGATTGAAAACTTTCAAGACTTTGTCTTTCTGACCCTGAACTTCTTCCACACAGGGCCTGAGGAGGTCTATGGCTGTTGCTTGTTATATGCAATGAAATTATTTCTGCAGCCATCCAGAGCGTCTGGCCTTGCAGTATCTAGAGGAAAGGTGAGAGCAACCAGTTCCCCTGTAACAGGAGCGACAGTGAGTGGCCTTCCTCCAGTAAGGGTCAGCCTTCCTCTTCTACTCTGTTGACATATCACAGGCATGCATATGTATGGGCAAACTGCAGCACTGTGGCTGTGGATCGCAGCATGAATGCACCCATCAGCCAGTCCGCAGCTCCTGACTCTCCTTGTCTTGAGCAGCTCTGCGCCTCTCAGCGATGCTACTGCAGCTTTCGGCCACCTGCTCCCCAAGAAAAGAATCAGGAGTTCTGGACACCAAGCGGGAGTGGGGCTCAAGTAGTTCCCCACCATTACCTTGTAACTAGAATTATTTTCCTCAGGAAAACATGAGCTTGTGATTCTACTGAGGTATGGAAAGCAGGTTTGTTTCTAAGAATACAGCTGAGGTAAGGTCCTGATTCTGATCTCTGATACAAAAACAAAAAAGAAGCAAACAAAGAATACACACAGCTGCATGGCCTCAGTGCACAGGACTGGTGCTCATGGTGGCTCTGATGTGTGCTGCAACACATAGATAAGAAAAGTGATTAAAAAACATTAACTATATGAACTAAATTTATATGATTCTAGCTTATGTGAATTTTACACAGATAGCTTCTTCCCATATAATTCCCAGGGTTCAAAATATTGAACATGGCTTTAGGTTAGGGTGCACTATAATTTTGTGGCACATATATTTGCTGTCATCAAAATATTAGATCACTGTTTGGATTTTCTTGAAATTTTTAAAATTTATGTTAATTAATTTGTTTATTTTGCACAGGGTCTCACTATGCAGGTCAGACTTGTAGAGATCATCCTGCTTTCAGCCTTCCCAGTGCAGGGATTATAGGCCCGCACCACCATGCCAGACTCGGTAGCTGGCCGGAGTGGACATGGGGTGCGGTGCCAGGGATCGAGCCCTGGTCCCTATGCTTGCCTACGGAGGCACTTAGTGCACTGAGGCCTCTCCCCATCTTGGCAGCCCTTTAGTTTCCCAAAATTCAAAATAGTAAAAAAAAAAATTAGAAATGATACCAAATTTCACTAAACAAAGTGGTAGGAATTCAACAACAATTGCTATATGGTGTGATGTTATTTTCAAATTAGTTGTGTACATCACCAGATATAAACTCATAAAATTGGTTAAGAAAAAGAACAAAACAACATCAAAAAGAAAGTATAAGAAATTAAAAAGAAAAAAATAACAATTTAAAGATTAACGGCTCCTTTCAATAGATCAGCAGAAATCCGCAGTCCAATCGTGCCGCATGCACACACGAGAATAGCTTTCCACCCTCTCTCCATCCTAGTTTTCCTTCTTCATTGAGCACACTCTTCCCTTTTACCCGATCTGTTGTACTTTTCAGATTTTATTTACTTTTCCCATTTCTCACACTAGCAAGACAATAGAAGGTGACACAAACTTTTCCCCCCTTTGGAACTGGGAATTAAGTTCCAGATTGTGCGCTTGCCAGGCAGGCACGTAAGCTGCCGAGCTGCCTCCCAGCCCCACAAATTCTCCTTAATTCATCAACTCCACCAATCCCACCTGAGCTTATTAAACAGTGCTTCTCATGTTATATGAGATACACAAGCCCTTTCAGCTCTAGGAATGCTCCAATTTGAAGTCACTTCCAAGGACCCTAGTCAGCTGAACAAAATCTAAATGGCAAAGAAATACCAATCTCTGACAAAACTAAACAAAAAATGGGTATATAAATGAAGGACCACTTTGTAGTGAAATATAAAAGTATATATATAGTTAGGATAGATATACAGCTACTTTTAATTCAATGAGAAGAAAGATTTGATTTGTACTAATTGTGTTTGGACAGGATATCATGTCTGCATCTTGTACTATGAATAAGTACTACAAAGATCACAATATGCAATGTATTAATTATTGTAACTGTCCTACTGACCTGTTTTGAAACTGTCATTGCTATTTGTTTCTCTATAAAATTATAAATAAATAAATAAACAAGGACCCTTGTCGTCTTTGTCATGTTCAGCCTGCCTCTCAGGAAACACGGGGCAATGCTGGGGTCAGTTCCAGATGGGCAGCCACCCTCCATCCCCTGCTCAGCTCCTACTGGGGGCACTGAGCCTGTGTGCAGTGGGACCTCCTTCACGGCCAGCCTTAATCCTGATCCTTACGTGTACTGCTGGAATCCACAGCGCTCATGGACCCTGGATAAAAATGCTTGCATCAGACTGTGTATGTGGGGAACAGGCCCTCTGTCGGTCTCTTTCTGGAACCAGGACTTTGCTTCCACAGGCCTTTTCCTCAGTACTGTGTATATGTTAACTCTACCGGTAGGTCCTTTCTGGATTGCTTCATTGTAGCATTTTTAAAAAATGGTTTTTGACGTGTTTGGCTGTTGCAGGGTCTCACTATGCAGCTCAGACTCGTGGTGAACCCCCAGCTTTCAGCCTCGCTAGGGCTGCGATTATAGGCATGCTCCCCACGCCTGGACTCTGTGACAACCGGCTCTTCTCACCCTGGCTGTGGGGCCAGCACAGCATGTGGTACTGGGAATTGAACAGGGTGCTTGCCTAAGCAGGTGCTGTAGCCCCCTGAGCTATCTGCCCAGCTCCCATTTCAGCATTTTTTGATTGAGTGTGAATTATCTATATAATAATATTCTTAAGAATCTCAAGAAAATAACCAAGATATTTATATCCATACATCTTAATCATATGCTACATATTTATCAATAATATGCACTATCATTTGAGATGTACTGTAACACATAATCTTTTCTTTGCAAAGCATCTCCAGAAGATTTTTATATCATTGCCAGTATTTTTAAGTGATATAACTAAATTACACACCAAAAGGGAAATTAAGACATTAAAAGATACCTGCAGCGCAGGAGGCAGCAAACTGAGAGGACCAAGCTCCAGCTAAAGCTTGAGCTCCGTGAGCGGCAGGCTGCACACCCAGCACTCCTGTCCTGGCTCCTCAAGGCCAGCCACGCCCACTTCCTGAGAACACATTTTCTTTGATTTTAAATTACGTGATTGGCTCATGTGGAGGGCACATTCCCCAGGTGTCCACACCGTCAGCTCCCCACCCAGTGGAGACACGAGCTGGTCCATCCGGGTGAGCAACACGGGAGAGAAGCATGTGAGGCCCAGCCCTGCGGCTGGGAATTTCCCATGCCTACAACAGAGAATATCCTCTCACACAGCTCAAAATCACTTGCAATTTCTTAAATTTGGAAGATGTGTTTTCTTTGTAGCAATTAAGGGCACAATGCCTGTAGCTCAACAACACTAAATCTAGGATTTATTTAGGTGACACAGACTCTGACCTAACTGCAGCCATTTGGGAAATGAGATTTTATGATGATTGTGATTTTACACAGAATTTTTACAGAATCCGAAAGAATGGGCTGTCATACTGTACCACACAGAACCTTGGACAGACAGGGCAGAGGCCGGGGTGAGAGCCAAGTCTTCGTGTTTGCTTGGCTCCTGACCCAGGCTGGGCCCCGGGCACAGTGGTCAGAGCCACCACTTCCCGCCTGGCTTCTCGTGTGCCTGTGTCACTCCTTACTTCTTGCTTGGTTCCCTCTGACTGGAAACTGGTAAGCACTGGGGGTGACGTTGCCACACATCAAGGCCCATAGGGGTGAGGATGCCTCCCTGGCAGGTAGGGGTCCTGTCCCCAGCAGGCCTCGAGCCCACTTCCTCTGGCTTCTTCTGTGCCACAACCCGGAAGGACAGTGTCAAGGATCCCGCTATGTTTGCCCGGGAGCTGCAGGGTCATGTGCTGCTCAGCCAGAGAAGGTTACCTGTGCTGTCTGTCCAGCCACACACTGAGGGTACCATCCTCCGGCATGCATGGCTGGAGAATGCTGTCCACTCTGTTGGACCCCAAGGTGACCCAAAGCCAAAGCCTAGCCACAGTCAAACACCCACACTTTTGGAAAAGGTGGGGAAAACGAAAGCTTCACTAGAAGGACAAGTCAAGCTTAATGCTTAGGAGACACCGACATCGCTGTGACTCTGAGCCTTGGATTCCGAAGGAACAGGGCCAGGTCACCCGGGGCAGTGGGGACTGCCACAGACTGAGATGGGCTGGGGATGCCGCTTCTACAAGTATCATGGGCCTCCGTGACACGAGTAGTCCCTGCCCCACCTTGGCAAACAAAGAAGAAATGAAAGTGTAGGACTTGGTTGTGAGAAATAAGGCCTGTGGGACGTGGGCGGCAACTCGGCTGCTGTCCTCACCCAGCCGGTGGTAAATGAGTGCACGCCCAGTAAGTGAGCCTCGCCTCTTGAGGCAGGTAGACCTTGTGCAGGAGCAGTGTGCACAAGCTCGGGCCGTGGGCGCAGGCCTGGCACCAGCCCGGGACCCTGCCGAGGGTGCCCCTGCTCCGCTCCCAGGGCCGGGGTGAGTGGTGACAGGTGCAGCCTGACTGCTGAGAGCACCCCGCCCACGCAGCTGCTCCGGTCCTGCAGTCCTTGCCAGGGCAGGACGGCTGTGGCTGGTGTGGCCTCAGCTCTCTTCCGCTGAGCGTTCCCTGCACTCAGGTCGGCCTCCCGCGCTGCTGCAGAAGCCGAGCCCTGCCCTTCCTTCGTGATTATTCATCAGACAGTCTGTGGCTTGACTTGATTTTCTTTTCAAAGTAAAACAACAGAAATTTAAATGACCGTCACTTACCAAACTCTTTAATTTTTAGTTTCTATTTTTTTTTTGCACACTCTTGTACCTTAAGTGACGTTTTGTGTCTAACTTTGTGAAGTGGAATTTTCTTGGTGATCTAATATACCCTGCAAAAAAACACTGTATGCGCTTTCTAAGAAAAATTTATATTTAAAGCAAATCTTCACACTTACTTGCCAGATACACACCTGAAAGCCTGTCAACCACTTGTCTTCTCAACATAATGCTCTTTATTTCTTGATATAGTCGTGACAGAACTTTTAAAATGCTCAAACTGTGTTCCAAGGTCAGTATGCAATTTTAGAAGCATTTTATGTTTTAAAACAAGCATGAGTGGCTGCAAAAGAACGAAGGCAGGATCCCACATCACACAGGAAACCACAGGACAGGCTGGAGGGCCGTGTGTGAGAGCCGAAGGAACAGAGCCCTTGGAGAAGCAGCATCTGAGTCGGCGACGTCTCTGGGACACAAATCAAAGGCAAGAGCCAAAGCAGAAGCAGGATGCTCCAGCACATCAAGTCAAAATTTAAAGAAAAATCAGAAGACCCTATGAAAAAGTGAAATGAAACCCCACACAGGGACGAAAATGAGTTGACACACCTGTGCTAGGAAGCGTCCAGAACGTGTGAAGGGCTTCTACAGTCCCAGCAAGCAAGAACACTGAAAACTGAACAATGGCCCGTCTTAAATACAGGAAAACCAATGAGCTGCCATTTTTCCGTAGAAGATGACAGGTGTGTAACAACACATGGAAAGATGTTGCAACTCCTGTGCGTCACTAGAGAAGTTCAGGCCTGTGGACCAGCCGGATTGAAGCACCTACACACAGGCGCAGGGCTGGGGTTTGATCCCAGGCCTGCCGTGCTGGCCCCGCCCCCAGGAGCGCTGAGACAGCAATTGAGACTGGGTGTGGTGGTGCACATCTGCAATCCTAGCTCTTGAGAGGCTGTAAACAGGCGGATCCCTGCAAGTCTGATCTAGTAGTGAGATCCTGAACACCCTGTAGACCCTTCCTTAAAATACAAAAGAGAGAGAGAGAGAAATGCACGTCACATGTGCAATGACACTCCTGCACACCTGGTTGCTGTAGATAGGACGGGTTATCTATAACATGTATTTAGATCCTACCCATTATGATGATACATACGGTTCCTATCCATTAGAATAATATACGTTACTAACATGCACATAGGTGTGACTTACAAAATTGTGTTACATAAATATTGCTGCACGTGCAAGTTGTTTATTCCAGAAAGTAGTGAGTGTTGGGAGGCGGTGCAGGTCTGCAGTCCTGCTCCACCAGGTCCGTATGTGAAGTCATTGTCTACTGCATCACTGGCTTACCAAGGAGGATGGACTGAGTTAGGCTCCCCGCCCTCCAGATTGCTCTGGGCACCCACGCCCCAGGACTGAAGCTGGGTGGTGCCCTGCCTCAGGTCTGTGGGAGCCAAAGCATTGCTCCCAAGAACTGGAGGCGGAGGCCGCGGGAGCCCCTGGTAGTGAGCTGGGCACTTGCAGCGGAGGAACTTGTGCAGCCCTGCACTGCCCCAAGGGTGAACCCTGGAGTGCTGTGCAGAGCCAGCTAACCTGGGCATGAGGAGCAGCTTGGCACACCATGTGACCGCCACCAGCACAGAGCAGCATGTGGTGGACAGGGATGCAGCCCGGCAGCTGCACAGAGCTGGCGGGAGGGGTGCAGGGAGTGACGTTTGCTCAGCTGTGCGGGGGCTTCTGTGTGGGTGGGGAAAGTGCTCTGCGCTCAGGTCTGGGTGGGCGGGTCACTCCGGGCATGCAGGGCCCCGTGGGCGGGCCGTTCTGGTGTGCTTGGGATGCAGTCTGCAGAGGCTGTGTGGCTGTCTGTCCACTGCACTGGGTGAGGGGACACTAGCACGTGAGCAGCGCTCTGCGTGCCTGTGAGTGCCGGCAGATGTGTTCGCAGGCAGACCTGCAGGAGTGAGACCCACATAGCTGTGGGCGGCCCCACCCCGTGGGTGGAGGGCTGGATGGAATGAGAGGGAAGGAGACTGTGCTTTCAGAGCTCTTCTCGGTTGGAGCCATGCTTCTTTCCCTGCTGCCATCACCTGCAGAAATCAGACTCCAGCTCCTGCGGCCTTTCACGTGAACTCCCACCCGCGACTCTCCAGGGAGCTTCGGGCCTGCAGTCCTGGGCAGGGCTGCGTCCCTGGTCCCGGTTGTTCTGCAGCCTCCAGCTTCCTGGGCTGAGCAGCTCCTGGGTCCTCTGCTCTTCAGGGTGCAGAGGCTACTGTGAGCTCTGGGGCTGCAAACCCTGTGAGCTAAATAAAAGAATACAGACATTTCTGCTCTTCTGGAGAACGCTGATCAATAGATAGGTAGTTAGGAGTTGTTCACATGGGAATTGGTTGATTATACAGGTTGAACATCTCACAGCTTGCAATCTGGTGCTGGTAATAGGGCTCCCCAAAGGCCCGGCAGCCTGAGAAGGCTGAGGTGTGAGTCCGAGTGGTAAATGATGAAAGGCAGGCTGGGCTACAGTGGAGAGGCTGAGGTGGGAAAAGGTTGTGTCTTGGCTGTGGGAGCCAGAGAGACAGAGGCAGAGGCAGAGACAGACAGAGGCAGGGGCAGGGGCAGGGCAGGGGCAGGGGCAGGGG
>PVKA01005154.1:0-92900 GCA_004027165.1 Ctenomys sociabilis | reverse complement strand
TGCTCTTTTCTTATTTTCTGCCTTCCTCCCTCCCTTCTTCACTTCTTACATATATTCCTTCTTTCCTTCCATCTTTTGGTACTGAAGATTTAACCAAACCCTTTTACACTGAGCCACTTCCCCTACCTGCCCCACTTCCCATTCTTTTCTTTCTTTTGAAGCAGAGTTGTTTTAGTTACTTTCCTCCTACTGTTGGGACAAAATATCTGACACACAAAATTAAAGAAGGAATGGTTCATTTAGCTCACAGTTTATAAAGGTTCCAGTCCTTATTCAACTGGCTCCAAGGCAGAGTGGCACGTGGCAGAGAGCAACAGCTCATGGAGGTGGAGACCAGAAAATATCAAAGGAAGGAGCAGCAGCTCTGGCAGCTGACAAGCGTGTCTCCCTTCCTTGTATTGTACTCAGGCCATCTGCCCCTGGGTAGGTGCAGCACTCATACCCATAATCTCAGTGTTGGGTCATGAAGTGATCGCAAACTCTAGAAGCCTGCAACAATGAATGCACAAGGCTTTGGGAAAACAACTGGACACAGCCATAACATTCCACCCCTGCTACCTCAAAGACTCATGCACACACCTTTATTCAAAAGGCGTTTTAGTCCATCTCTAAGAGTTGCCAAAGTCTTAACAGTTTCAGCATTGCTGAAAAGTCCAAATCCCAAGTCTCCTCAAAGATCAAAGGCAACTCTTAGCTGTGAGCCTCTGTACAAATGAAAAGAAAACACTCCCAACATTAATCGCACAAGAAAAATATTACCAATCCAAAAGCCCATTATCAGTATTCTCTCACCTGTGAACTTTTCACTTAAAATAATATGTTAAACAGCAGGACGCAAAGCACTGGGACCAAAACAAGACCAAAGTCCAGAAGAAGAAACATTAAGTCCTGCTGCTATGAACTGCTTCCTTTGGCCATGTTCCACTGTGCCTTAGAGCCAGCCGAGTATGCTCTGAAATGTTCACAAACTGTGAGCAAAATAAACCTATCCGTCCTTAATTTTGCATTTCAGGTGTTTTGTCCCAGCAGTGAGAGAACAGTAACCCAGACAAGAGTCTCAGTGACTTAGTAAATTGTGCTCAGCTTCTAAGACTGGGCTTGAATTGGAAATTCTCTTGCCATAGTCTTCTAGCATCTTGAAAGCACAAGCATGTGCCACCACACCTGGATCCCACAGAGGCTCCTTTCATCCACTCTGCCTTTGCCTCTCTCCTGGTTACTACCATAGATCTCTTTGCTTCTGCTCCTGCTTCTCACTGTTGACTCAAAGTGCAGAGATTCAATAGCTGTGGTAACAAATTATCTCCATATGGTAACAGATTACCAATTTATGTCTTATAGTTCTGGTGACTAGAAGGCCAACATGGGTCTCATTGGATTAAAATCAAGGTGGAAAGAGTAGTTCTTTCTGGAGTTCTTTCTGGAGGCTTCAGAAAATTATCTTTTCTTTTGCCTTTTACATTTCTAGAGGTTACCTGCATTCATCTTTAGAGCTGACAGTTTGATCTCCCCTTAGACATTTTCTTGCCTATTCTTCAGTTGTCATATCATTCTCTGACTCCTTGTCTCCTAATCACTGACATGGGCCTTTGTAAACTATGCTCTCTTGTGCTATTTGTAAATTAATATGTTTCCAAACAGAGATACTTCCTGTAGTTTATCGAAGTAAATAACTGGAACGTTAAGAAAAAGTCGGTATACTTCTGAGGCACATTCTTCACAATACTAGGGCATGAATACCAAAATAGGATGCCATGGTGAGCTTGGGAAGAGGATCCAGAGAGTCACATAAGAAAAAAAGAATTAAGGCTGCAAAATAAGTGGTAGGAAAGAAGGGGGGTTGCTGCCATGAGACCCAAGGAATAAGTTCTATCTCCAGAGTGAAATATGAAGCGGAGAAGAGCAATACAATGCAAAGAAAACACTCCCAGGAAGCTTTACTTTTCTCTCTTTGGGGAAGACAGGTGATGTGAAAGAACACATGAAAACCTCCATAAAGTACAGGATTTCTTTGATATTTTTTCAAGACAGGGAATTGTTATGTACTTCAGGCTGAACTTGGACTCATTATGTGTCTCAGACTGGCCTCCAACTCATGGCGGTCCTCCTGCACCACCCTCCCCAGTGCACGAAGCCGGGGCATGTAGCGTCGCCCTGCAAAGGCTGTGCTTTTAACTGACAGTGAAGATAATAATTTCAAATTTTATTATGATTATTTTTCTTACTCAGGCTTTCTCCACTGTCTTAAATACAAACTTAAAACCAGTTTGAAAACATTATTTTAAGTGAAAAGTTCACAGATGAGAGAATACTGATAATTTAACAGGCTTCATCCCATATTAAAAATAAAAACAGGGACACTGTGTATGGAGTCGAGCAATGTGAGTACATAGCATACTTTCAGTACCAAGGGAGTAAGGCAGGGAAAACCAGTCTGTGAAGGCCAGAACCACAAACTGATTGTAAATGTGCTAAAAGACTGCATTGTTGAGTCAGAGTAGTAAAAATTCTGCACTTTCCACCCAAGCAAACAAACAAGCCAAGAATAAAACAAACTATAAAAACAGCTTGAATAGTTATAAGGGTGGGGATTAATATCTTTTGTCCTTTTCTGAACTGTACACTAGCCCTTCCTCCATGCTGGGCAGGAGGCCAGAGTCAAGGCTTGGAGACATTCTCTAGCAGACTGTTGCTTTGCTTGCGAAAGGCGGCCCATCATTTTCCAATTAAAGCCCTCACAAATAAAATGTTGAACAAATCTTAAGACATCTTTCTTCGTTGTGTAGTTACCAAGGATACCCTCCTCACATTCACCTGGCAGAGAAACTGATCGCAGCCCCAGAAAGCCAGATTCTCCTGAAACACACCAGCTTGAAGAGACGGCATTGCAGCATGTGTCGAGGGGGCCCGGGAGGCCGCAAGCCCAGTTTCCTCCTTTATAATTCAAGAAATGATGGCTTAAGTTTTACCAGCTGAGCGAAGGGGTAATAAGATTAATGTCCTCTCCGTTTTCATCTCTCAAACATGGCAAGTGCATGTTGGTGTAATGCATTAGAGTTAGCTGGTCTGAAGTGCGCATTAGGGCTCTAGAGGTTGGCGCTCAGCGTGGGAGGCCTCGATGGGCACGGTGAGCAGTTGCTGCTGGGCTTCACTCTTTTCAGAAAAATGCTGAATGTGTTTGTTCCCTATTTTCCTTATTAAATGAGAAAAAATGTACTTTAATTTCTCTGTTGAAAATGAAGCGAAATGGAATTAGGGCTGCTGAGATACTCTTGTCTTTTGCATGCTCATGTCTCTTCTGTGGTTCCAGAAGAAGACGCCTGAATGTGAAGCACAGAGGACGGGAGGCGGCCTTGGGGCTGGCTGAGGATGTGGTGAAGGACTTCAGAGGAAGCCAACAAGTCTCACTTGCGCTGACCTCCGCATGTTTAAGCGGCCAGAAGCAGAGGAGGGCATGAGGGCCTTGCTCTGTCTTTTTTCGTTTTCTTCTACTTTCTTTAAGTTTTTGAATTGACTTTTAGCCTTTTTCTTGATTCCTATTCAATATTTTGTTTTTCCTCTGCTCCCACCCTCTCACTGTACCGCAAGAGGCTTTACTTCTTTTCATAGTTTTTTTTTTTTTAACCAGAATTTCTTGTACTTATTGTTTTTGCCCTTTCATTCAAAGCCTGTATAAAGAAGAGATTTGTTCTTCTCTGCCCATCTTTATTGTACTAAAGCAGTCTTCCCGCCTTCTGAGCACAAGGTTCTCACTGGTCCTCTCAGCAGTGGTCAGCAGGGGTGGCTCTCTTTTCTGCTGCTGTTTTGAGTCATGAATATTGATGCTGTCACTAGCCTGCTGGTGCTCCCTAGGCTGGATTGAAGGTCTGTACTGAATCTGTCCTGCGCTGATGTCTTGTTTTTCATCCTCCCAAGAAGATCTGGAAGGAGGCCCAGAGAATGAAACTGAGACTCAAGGGGGCCAAGATGAACGAGCATATGATTTGGGCAGCAGTGAACAGCACCCTTATGTAAAACTAGCAATTATCAATAAGAACAGTACCCTGGGGAGAGGCCTAGGAGGACAGAACCAGAAGCAGCAACTGCCCTGGTTCTCCCTGAGGAGACTGGGTTGCTTTCTCTTCTGTTTTCCTAGAGCTGGGACGAGTGGATAAAGACCGTGTCTTCTCTATGGCCACACCACCCTGGACTTCCCCAGTCTTGTCTGATCTCAGGAGCTAAGCAGAGTCAGGGGTGGTCAGTACTTGGATGGGAGGGCTGGGTCTAATCAGAGACTCTCCCCTCACAAGAAGAGGGTTTCTGAACATACAACATTTTGGCTCAGATAAACAGCACACAAAGCCTACATGGTGCGCAAACAACAGTTCAGGGGTACACAATAGAGGCCTGGATGGGTCAGGCAAGGAAGAACCATGTCTGCATGCGGATTGCTCCTCTTGGGTCTGGCTGCCGGTGCCTGACTTACATAACTGTGCATATGGGGTCCTTGAAACGAGCTCCATGAGCCTTTCTCAGGAAATGGCAAAACTGCAAGCTCAAGAAGCTTTCACCACCCTCTGCTGCAGGGTTTCCTTCATAGCCTAGCTCATCTGCCCTTCTTAGGGCTCCTGCTCATGTCTAGCTAACTGCTTATTCCATTAGGGAGTCAGAGCTCTGAAATTTTTCAAACATAGGGATGCAGAAATTCTTTTGCAGTTCTTCTCTAGTGAACACAGGTGATGTTGCCTTCACAGCCCACATATTGCCCTCTGGAATAGGGTGGCAAGGGCATGGGGGAGGGGGTTAGGGATGGAAAGTGTTACTGGAGTGGTAAGTCAGTTGGGCAGGTGGAGACCGTGGGAGTTGGCCAGCAAGATATTTAGTAGTAGGAGTTGAAATCCCTAAGAGAGCATTATTTGGTATAGTAGCCTCTATAGAAGAAAAGATAAGTCCTTTAAATATGCTAAAAAAGCCTAATTTGAACAGGAGGAAAAGAAGAAGGTGGCAGAAGGCTATGGGAAGGCTTTGAGGTCAATTTGTGCAGGAAACTCATTAGAAGAAAGGCAACTTTTTTTTTTACCCCTTTGGTACAGGGAATCAAACTCAGGACCTTGTACTTGCCAGATGGACACTGTGATCATTCTATTGCGGGTCATAGATGTCTCACTGTTGTGTATTTAGTTACCCAAGCTGTCAAATATATTGTATTCTGGTCAATTTTTGTTTTATGTTTTCTATCAGGTGAAATGCTTGGTGTGTGGTTCATTGAAGGAAGATGAATTTAAGCTTCAGCTCATGGAGCAGTGGGTGGGTGTCACCAGCAACACTGTTTTCATTTCATAGACACAGTTAGGCAATGAACATTTTCAGATTTTTTTTTTAGTGGTGGGTCTATGGGATGAGGTTTAAATCAGCTCAGGCCAAACATTTACTTTATAGTTATCACAAGGCACTCATGTGTAAGAAACTTGCTTTACAATTTTTTGATTTTTAATTTTTAGTAGAGCTGACACGAGTGACCCATCTTAATTCTGACAGCGTTTGTTGTACTTATGTCCTTTCCTCCCCTCCTCCCACTCCTTCCTACCCTTTTCTCATCTCCTTCCCCTTTCTCCTTGCCTGTTCTATTCTTTTCCTTTCTCCCTCCTTCTCTTTCCTCTCTTCCCTGTCTCTGTCTCACTGTCTGTCTGTCTCTCTTCCTCGCTTTTTCTCTGACATTCTGATGGCAGCATTGATTAATAATTTTGTAGATTTTTAAAAATTTGTTCCTTTCACTGGAGTGAAAGATGTTAGCTGTCATCGTCATCCCTTCAGGGAAGAGATGGAAATATAGATGGCAGCTTCATCATATAGAAATCATAGAAATTAAAACTATATTTCTCATATTTTGGGGTTCAGCTTTCTTGTGACATGGCTGAGTCATGATTTTTCCTTGTGGATATACACTACAAAACCTCACCTGTTTTGACCCACTTGCAGTTGGATTTTCTTTTGTATTCTCTTATCTATTAGAAAAGATTGCATAGATTAATTGGAGAAAATAGTGAATGACACATAAAATATTTATTTTCTATCAAGCATGTTAAAATTTTGTGGAAAAATAAAATGATACCCACATTCTTATTTGTCTCCTGTTGCGGACTCCCCATTAGCTCCTTCTGCTGGACACTAAACAGACTTCAAAGGCTTGGAAGGCAGAAAAAGAACGGATTCATTCCTGTGCTGTTACTACTAGTATGCTTTATGATATACTAGGAGCTGTATTAATAATTTTGAATAGAAACATGTATTTTTCCATAGCTTTACTACACTATCTTCTCACATGTAGTCAGTCTTTAAGAAAAAAATTCTTCTTCGCCGGGCGTGGTGGCACATGCCTGTAATCCCAGCATTCGGGAGGCTGAGGTAGGAGGATTGTTGTGAGTTCGAGACCAGCCTGAGCTACAAAGTGAGCTTAAGGCCAGTCTGAACTGCATAGTGAGACCCTGTCTCAAAAAGCCAAAAAAAAAAAAAAAAATTCTTTACTGTCATGTAATTTATTTAAAGAAAAACATTGCTGTCTTTTTATATTCAGGAGTGAGGTTTAGATACCACATACTTGTGAAAGATCAAGACTAGCAAGTAGTTTTGGGGACAGTTGGCACAAGAGTAATAATTTCTTATTGATTTGTTACTTAATGAGCTGCTGAATTCTTTGGGTGAAGAAATGAAACAGTTTGAAATTTGGTGGGCGGGGGGAGTTGTGTGGAGAGGTTAACAGTCAGAGCACAGACCTGGCGGGTCAGACTAGAGAAGGAGCAGTGAAGGCGCCTTCAGTGTTGTGCCCTCACGCAGAATTAAGGGGAGAAACGGCTCCTGAAGGTTTTGAAGCCATTCAAGAGTTTAGAGATAATGATAAAAGTGGGATGATGTGAATGGAAATCAAATTGCAGGGAACTTCCCAGCTGGAGGCAAGATGGAGAAAACGTGTTGATTCAGGCAATGAAGGTGTGGGCTTGTTTTGCAAAAAAGAAATCAGACCCATCATTCCTGACATCAGACCCCATCATTTGAGTATTTTAGATTTCTTGCTAAGAAACTTGTTTGATTAATCAAACACTGATCTTTTCAAAGTGAATTAGTCTCAACAGGCATAAGTAATTTAGATTCTAGGGATATGAAGCAATTGTTTTGAGTTTTTATTTTTTTTTAAATTTGCTGAATAATCAGTGTTACCTTAAACAAAGCACAGCCTCTGTATCAGTTAAACCAAAGCATCAAAGATTTTGACTAAGGCTAATATCTTGTTCTCCCCGAGTACCTTTGCATTGAAATATGTGATCCATTAGATTCAAAAATCTTGTTTTTCAAAGGAAAGTACTGTTAGTGAGCCCTTCCTCAGAGTCATACATAGCACACACATACCATACCCCATTATTTTAAGTCTCTGACAAATGAGGCTCTAAGCTGCATTCAGGCAAGGATCTTTCCTGCTTGTCATCCTAGGCGTATCTTGCATAGTGCTGCACTTGGTGCATGATAGACATTTGTAATTATCTCCTAATAATGGAATAAATGACTCTGCAAAAAAATAAAAACCCATGTTTTTCTGTCTGATGAGCTTAATTTACCCAGAGTGTAATTCTAAAGAGATCTACAGTAGTTAAATAAATGACATTTCTTTTAACCACTCTACATGTTTTGATCTAATTTTAGGTTTAATTACCACTTGACAATAAGAGAGCAAGTAGAAATACATGTTATGTTAGTTCTAATAAAAAGAAATTAATAAATTTTTTTGAAGATAAATAAGATAGAATCAATTTAAATTCATTCCCCAGTTTAGCAGATGAATAAAAATGTCTAATGAAATAGAAAAAAGACTTGTTCTACCCACTGTTTTTGTGCTCCTAGTTCATTTTTATGCATGAAATTTATAGGAATAGGAGAAAAATCAGAAATATAAAGCAACAAATCAATGGAGAAATAAACCATCCCCTGGCCTGCCATGCTGGCCCCACCCCCAGGGCACACTGAGACTGCAATTGAGACCAGGTGTGGTGTGTACCTGTAATCCCAGCTCTTGGGAGGCTGTAAACAGGAAGATCATTAGGATTTTGGTATAGTAGTGAGACACTGAACACCCTGTAGAACCTTCCCTAAAAGAAAAAAAAATACAAAAAAGAAATAATGGCAATTCTATTAATAAATCTGAAAAAATGCAGCAATAAATACAAATAAACACAAAATGGTGGCTTGCATGGATTGTACATATGTTTAAAAAATTCTCTATTCTGTGTGCGCTCCATTCAAAATTATACCCCCTGCTTTGATCCTCAGTTTTGCCACTTCTGAGCTAAAGATCTAAGTAAAATCACGTAAGTCCTTTGTGTCCCACTTGAGCCATTAAACTTGGAATGATATTAATATCTACTCATAAAGTTGTTGTGAAGATTATGATAGCACATGTCAATTTTAAAAACAGCTCCTTTCACAGAAAGGGGGTTAATACAAGCATTAGCTATGATAGAGAGGGAGAGAGAGAGACAGAGAGACAAAGACAGAGACAGAGAGACAGATAGCATAGTCCACAGGGCTATATGAAATTGTGAACAACACTATGTATTTATGTGTGTAACAAGTGCTATGTAGTAAGCATTTATTTGAGGCTCTCAGTTTGCCTGGATCTGACTATGATGCTTACAACATCACTGATGTCGCAACTCTCAAGAGCTGGTGTGGAACTCACAATGAAAGCACCCTTTTCTTTTTACTGAGCATTATGCATCAGTGACACTTTGGACACTGTACTGTGGATTTCTGCTAGTCTATGGAAAGGGGCAGTTAATCCTCTGTTTTGTCTTCATTTTTCAGTTTCTTTTTATTTTTTCTCTTCTTACTTTTCTATATATTTTTTCTTTTTCTTTCTTCTTCCAATTTTGCATACATATATCTGGTAATATGAACAACTAATTTGAAGACAGCACTATGCAATACAACAAATACTGTGAAATTGGTATTATTTTGCATAGTGAAATTCTGTGCCATTTGTAATTTTTTATGTTTTAATACCACTTTATTCTCTCTCTCTCTCTCTTTCTCTCTCTCTCTGTCTCTGTCTCTGTCTCTGTCTCAGAAAAGAGTCCCCAGTCCACATGGCTCACTCAGGTGTCATGGTGTGACTATCTACCTTTCCTGATGTTTGTGGCCCTGTGTTCGTGTCCTTCTCCACTGTCCATCTGTGTCTGTCTTCCTGGTCATTCTGTCCCCACCAATCGCAGTGATACCCATTGTCTCCAAATGGCAGGTATCATTTCTGCATTGACAGCCACTGTGCCTGGATGGACAGAGGCTTCAATTTGCTAAACTTTAACCAAATCAGCAATGACAAGAAGCTCACCGCTAAGTAGTCAGGGTAGATTAATGTTTTTCATAAAATAATTTAAGGGAACATTCTTATTCAATCTAAATTCACTTTGCTCAAAATAAATTTTCAGGTAGTTTTACATTAACCTGCAATATGCTTTACCAGTAACTTCCCATAACCTAAAAAGAATAACTTAATTAATTTATTTATTCACTTATTTATTTTGTATGGTATAGGGTCTCACTAGGCAGCCCAGAATGGTAGTGATCCTCATGTTTTCAACCTCCCCAGTACTTCGGTGGCAGGCATGTGCCACCATGCCCGAACTCAGTCACTGGCTCAGCTCACCTGAGGGCAGGGCCAGGGTGGCATGTGGTGCCAGGGATCAAACCCTGTCCCTGCACTTGCCTAAGCAGGTGCTTAGTCTGCTGAGCTATCTCAACAGCCCAGAAATGATTTGATTCTTATATACGATTATTACATAGAAGATCAATCCTGCTACTTTGTAATAAAGTTACTAAAATTTGTCATGTAAAAACTGAATACCATTAAAGAAATCTCAACTAGAAGTTTGTCAAATAAAATTTAAAAAAATTTTCACTTAGAGTCCAACTATACTGTTGACTTTATTATTTTATTTACTTTAATATATAATTTAACTTATTTTATGTTACAATTTCCTTAACATACTTTTTTAACAAATCATTTTTGGTGTTGGACTGAAGTCATATTTTCCATTATATGTTAGCCTGAAAAGATATTATTTAATAATCTGAAACTTGCCTTGTCTCTTGATATGATGATTATACTTTATTTCTAAGATGTATCAAATTCTGTTTCAACTTACTTTATATATAAAAGGTTCAACATTCTTTACAATTCTTGAAATGTTTTAAATTCTGGTATTAAATAGGAAGCACTCATGTACACTCTTTCCTGTACAAACCACAGGTTGCGTCTTTTAAGACAGAGTTCAGCGACTAGATAATCCTTTCCTTTGGATGGCTCTATTTACAATTTTTTGGCCTAGTGATCCAGTAGGAAATCTCCTTTGAATTTTACATTTTGATGTATTTATAAGCTGTATGTGGTGAGATGTCTTCTCATGGTGCTGGGCAGAGCCAACAGCCTCAACTTCCAGGAGCTACATGGTCAAATAGGCAAACAGTGGGCATGCGACGCTTCAGTGGGTATATCAAATGCAGTTTTGGATTGCTATGCTTTCATAGGTTTAGGGCAATGGTATCAAATGAAATCAAAATTGCCTTTGCAAGCACAACTATTTAAGGATGACCTAACATCCTCCCTCAAAGTTCCAAATTCGTGTTCATAATTGGCAAGCTCTATCAGTTCATCAATTATTTTTGTATTGGTACGTTTTTATAGAAAATAGCAATTCTTTCAAGGGGAGCTTATATATGTGTACGACACATCTTGATTCATTTGTAATGCCCTCCCCTTCCTGCCCTTCCCCTTTCCCTGTCTCTTGTACCTTGCATACATAACTACTGTATTTCTTATTGTTCTTAGCTTAGTGTGTTTCACAGACTCATCTGGGGATTTCACATTTCAGAATTTAAGCAAGACTATAAGAATAGCAATGATTGGAAACAATATAGCTCAGTTTGTTAACTCTAATTAAAAACTCCTAACATGTGAGATTAAAAAGCTTTTACAATAGGAAAAACTTCTTGAAAATTCTACAAAGAATAACAACTCTCTTGAGACAACATAGTAAGACTGTAGTTTTTCAGGAATGTTTTTAAAAGTTTGAAATTGAAGTCACAGAGGCTTTTGGAGGCTCAAAAGCTTGGCATGTCCATGATATACCCCTGTGTAATCACAGACACAATTTATAGTATGAAAAGCTCCCATGCTTTCAGGTATTTCAATGTAGAATGTTAGCAAGCTGCAATACTGTGCTTCCCATCCTGTGTCGTAAGAGTTCGAATTCTTTGTGATCAGATTTGTTTCTGGGAAACTCATTACTAGAGTAAGTATATTGAAGTGACCCTGTAATTGCTAAACTAGATCTCTCTGCTCGTCTAGCAAATTGAATATGCTGACCCCTGAACAATCAATATGCACTGTCTTAGGAAGAGAAAAGTCTTATGTAACGGTACAGAGGTTAACATTATTTTCACAAGAGCTTCACGAGTGAGAAAAATACATAGTTGACTTGAAACCTAACATCTCATGGCCTGAGAACTTTTACTTGCTTTTTCCTAAAAGAATAACTTATGGAAGAGTAAATTATTTGAACTGACACCAAATCTGAGGCCAGAGAAAGGAAGGGACTAAGATTTGCCATGTGTGAGCCATGGCTGTGCCAAGACTGGTGTCAAATGCCTTTGACTTGCACCGAGTCCCTGTTGAGCAGCTTCTTGCTTTCTTCATCTACTGGTGAGAAGCAGGGTCTCAAAGAGGTTGCGGCACAAGGACCAGGGTTTGATCTGGGGTGGGTGGAGAGGGGTGTGCCGGCCCTGCCTCCAGGGCACACTGGGGCAGTGACTGAGACTGGGCACGTGCCTGCAATCCCAGTGCTTGGGAGGCTAAAACCAGGAGCAGCACTGTGATTCTGATCTGTGCAGTAGACCCGGTAGACCCTGTACTAAATTCATAAAAGAAAAGAAAAAGAGGCTCTGCCAGGTGGGCAGGGCTAAGAATCCTGTACGTTGAGCTCCCACTCCTGCATAGAAGCCTAACAGAGCCTAGAAAATGGGTGAAACCCTCACTTTGAGGAAAAATACCCCCCCATTTGCTTCTTCATCTAACTGAGTGAAGATCTAATTTGTTTGTGTTCTTTTTAGTCTCCTTTGTGGAAGTAGGTTAGTGTTAGAATTAATGACACAGGTTTCAAATCCACACAGTCTTGATTCTCATACCAGGGTCATAGAGGAGGAGGTACAGGACAAGGCGCTTGTACTCAGCTTCTGTCTGTACATCTGTAGAGTGAAAGCAATAATGCTCTGTATCTTGTGAGTTATATAGAGAATAAATAAGTAAATATGTGGACGGAAATTCTCAAAAGTGCATCTGGCTTAAAATAAGCCATGTTTAAGTGTGTTGCATTGCTGTTCTGAGTTATACTAAACAAAATAATGAACTACTACCAGTATTTTGTGGAAATATCATAGCTGGTATTTTCCATGAATATGTTACAATTTTTTTCTACTTAACAGTAGAAAACAGCTTTATATGTATGATTTTTCTTCTATTCATATAAATTTCCTACGTAATGCTATAATTACATCAATTTTCTATAACAAATATATTTTTAAAGAACTTGTTCATCTGTGGTCTGGAAAATTTACTTTCCTCAAGACCAATTTCTCTTATCTGCAAATCTTTTATTTATTTTATTTTATTTATTTTTTTTTTTTATTTTATGTTTGCAGGGACTAAACTCATGACCCTGTGCTTGCCAGGCTGGTGTTTATTCACTGAGCTATTTCCCTGGCCCAAGCAAATTCTTAATTAGTGGTACACATCTCAAAATATTAGAAGAGTAATGTGAGGCAGTATATATAAAATATTCAGCACAATAGCTGGCATTTAGTTCAATTAGCATGAGAAATCAGCAAATAATAAATTCTATGAGGAAATAGAGTGAACATCCTTGCCTAAGTCATACAATGAATTACTGATGCAGTAATTACTGATGCTGTGAACAGCAGAGTACCTAAAAGTTATTATTAGCAAAGAAATAAATCAGCATTAGAATTTTTTTTAACTAAAAGTATAGTTATCCTTGTCCTTTTTACATATTCATTTGGTACAGCAGCTCGGACTCATAGTGATCCTCCTGTCTCAGCCTCCCCAGGGAATAGGATTGCAGGCATACACCACCATGCCCAGTTTCAGTGGTGGCCCAGTGTGTGGGACTGGCCTGGTACACAGTAACTAGGATAGAACCTGGATCCTTGCGCTTGCCAGGCAGGGGCTTAAACTGCCAAGCATCTCTCCAGCCCAGTCCTTGTCCTTTATTGCAGTACTTTATATTTTATGGATGGATATGTTGGTTGTAATATTAGTACATTAACAGGGGACTTAGTAAACTCCTTTTTCAACCCAAGAGGAACTAGTTATTGTTGATTTACAAAAGATGTTTTGAATTTCAGGGCAAAAGCTGTACATTTTTGCATTGTCTTCACTATATACGAAAAGGCTAGCTATTATTACTTACTTTTAATGCCCAGCTTGGTAATTAACCTAGGTTTTTATGTATGTTAATATTTGTTTCCTTTAATGTATATAGTTAAAAGTCAAAATAATGTTGAAACTACTGTGGTGACTATGCAGCAATGCTGATCACAGATGTATTTTAAAAGTAGTGTTGTATAACAAATAGTGGGACAGCTTTGGCTATACACAGCCCCATCCCTGTCTCAGTTCTTATCCTGATGTGAGATCCACGTAGGCTTACTTGCACATAGACAAGCACATTTGTGCACGTGTGCTCACATGAGCACATGCACACGCACGCACACACACACACACACACACACACACACAACACAAGACATGCACAGAGAAACCAAGAGGAGAGAAAAAGGAATTTCACCATTAAGTAATATTTTGAGGTCCTCAAAATCTTAAGATGGAGATTGGCAATAAGTGTTTTCTGAGACTGAATGAATTAAGCTGTTTTTAAAGAATAGCTAAAACTTTGGACATCTTTTAACTTGACTCGAAAACCTTCAATATAAAATATTACATTGTACCACATCCAAAGAATTGCAGAAGATTTCAACTGAACAGAAAGGATAGCATTTGTGACCACTGTAGATCTTTCAAGGCTTTTTCTTCTTTTCTGTTAAATAATAATCTCCTCTTGGTAACCATATCATAGTAGAGATTTTTAGAGATATTTTATTTCTATGGGTAGTGGTAAGGGATTCCAGTGTCAGCCCAAGCTAAGGGAGCCCCACACACGATCCTTGAGGTGCCACCCTCAGTTATGTTCACTGTTACATGTCTCACTGCCCATGTTATCCATTTCTATGCATTTAAAACTGGGTCTTTATAGTTCTATTTAGAATAAAATGCCATGATAGAAGGCTGCCACATGTTTTCAATGAACTCGCCAAAGAGGTTAGATTCTTCACAATGATAATTCTCAATACACAGTTGATGAATTAGTGAATGAAAGATCATCCCTGGGCAAATACCTTCATCCATCTCCACTTTCCTTTTAAATAAATGATTACAGATATTGGTTGACATTTTGATGCTTGTAAGGTAAAATGTTCATTTAAAAATTTCCCTAGACTGCAGTAATATACTCTACCTATATATTCAGCCTTGCTGGTGTGACACTGAGCTTTCCTAAAGAATCTTTAAAAACTACATGATGTATAACAAGATATACACAAGAGATTGTTAATTTTGCATCCTTGTTTTGGCTACAAGTGGTAAGACTGTCAAATAAAGGCAACTCTAAACAAGAACTTACATCATTTATTTCCAGGTATTCAGTAGTCTAGAACTTTTTATTGACTCTTCATTGAATATAGTGGAAGCTAAGATATTTTTGAGAGTCTTCTATATTCAAATTTTGTTCCTTTATAGCTACAGAACTTACAAAATCATTTGATTCTCTAAATTTCCCTATTGCAACCTGAAAAAATGAACACCATTTATTCTAAAGATTGTAAATAGTAAAATAAAATGTATTCCTGGTTCAGCAAGATGAGTGTCATCCAAGTGTTTGTTCTCTATTATTGAATAGGAAGAGTTCAACCTGCAAAACTGAGCACTTTACAAGTCTATCTTTAGGGTCGCTTGACCTAAAAGGGAGAACCCAGGGTGGCTCGCAGCTTCTGCTTGCAGTGACAGGCAGGAGAGATGAATATTATACATACTGAAAGATTAAAAATGAAAAAGAAGGTACAGCACCTGGCACATTTGGGCTGAAGACAAATGGTATTGAAATTCATGCTGTGAGGTGGAAGAAGTAATAACTCACATCCACTTTAATATGTGAAATATTAAATGCTCAAACAGCTTTGCACTTTAACGGGGACAACTGCAGTGGGATCCTTACTGGTGATGTAAATATACTGCTGAATAATATAAAGAGCCGCTGTCATGTGATGGATTGTGTGATTGCTGCATGCCCAGAGTGGAGTAAGCTCATGTTTTGCAGGGTTCATTTGAAGCTAACAGTGCACAGGAGCAAGGAAACTTGAAATATATGTTTTTGTGCTGATGGTTTTGGTGTTTGATCTTTGGTTGAATGCCTGGAGCTATGGGCTGTCTAAATACGCATCCCAATGTGACTGTATTTCTTTGTGGATAAAACTTTACTGGGAAACCATAGCCAGTGGATTTTTTGGTCCCTTTCTGGGACATTCAGTATTTGAACATATTGATGCTCTAGCTATTTAATACAATATGTTACAAAAACTTAGTCTTGCTCAAAATTAACTGTCTCAAGTATCCTCAGCCACTAGGACAGTGTGGATGTGACTGAGAAGCTCACGTGCCACAAGCTGCCTCCACAACTTACATGATGGAGTTGAGAGGAGACGGCAATGTGGGGGCCTAACGGGGAATAGTTTAGTCATGGGGCACCACCTTCAGGTGGATCCTGCATGGTGAGCCATGGTTAGGTCTCACAGGACTGGGTTAGTCTGCAGCAGTGTTGTTACAAAGTGAAGCTAACTCACATGTCTGGTCTCACCATGCACCCCACAGTGTGATACATCTCTTCTGTCATGCATGAAGCCCTCACTAGAGGTGGCCCCCCAGAGCTTGAATGTGTTTATCTTGCAAGGCAGGGACCACAGATGAACCTCTGTTCTTTGTGAAGCATTTAGGCTCAGGAGTTTGTGATAGCAGTACAAAAGTGACAAAGAGTGGTATGGTATCTAATTCACAAAAAAGAAAGAGAGCCCCAAATCACACATTCTTCTCAGAAGAAAGGGATGGATTTTCATCTTAATTGTTCATATGGGGAGACAAAATGTATCCTGTGTTTTTCATTGGTTAATTGAGATATGTTGGTAAAATGCAGAAGAATAAAGAAACTTTGCAACCTGTCAGCTTTCTTTTCTGAAATAAGAAAAAAATATTTAGACTACCTAAAATGACCTCTACAAATTTTAAGAGTATACTTAGCTACATTTTTTTCATTCATGAAAGGACATTCAATATAACATGTAAGCAAAAGGAGTGAAATGGTGACAGCAAAGCTGAGAAGGCTTGGTTCTCTGTGCACTGCGGGGTGCAATCAGCATTTTCAGAGGATGTGTCCTATCATCCGCATCTGCAGTATGATTTAAGGCAGAGATTAAAGCACCATTTAATATTGAAGAGTCAGAATTTATGACAAACCACTCGCTTTGCATAGCGTTGCCTTTGCTTCCCCCTCTACTTATTTATGCAAGCTTGTCATTTACAATATGCAAGGCGATAAATTTAGGCTTACCTGAAGTTTCTTAATTGTTAAAGTCTGACTCAAATGAAAGAAATACAAGCAAAGTCATCCATTTTTCAGATAAGTTGTATGTTGTGTATTCTGCGGTGAGCATACCACTCAGATTCTACTCAACAGTGAATAAATGGTTGCACAAAAGACCTCGCCACTGCGTTACACACAGAATGACTTATCTTTTTGTGTGGTGTAAGTTTATTAGTAGAAAGAACAACATTCAAGTTCCAGTTGCTTCGTTCAGTAGTGTAAAGCCTCCATTTTCTCACAGAAAGAAAGCTGTCATGCAAATATTTTGTGACAGTTGGAGAGTATAACATTGCTCACCCAATGTTGTTGCAAAGGTTGTCACAATCAGCTTAATATTCTCCATTTTATGAAGCTGTTAATTAATATCACATTAAATCATTTACATAGCTATAAATATACACAAATAGTTTTAAAAACCTCAAATTTTGCCTTTAGAAAGAATTAGTCAACACTTTCAAATATATCTGTCTAGTGAATCTATACATAATTTTATGTACATTTTAAAATATACAGCGTACTACCCAAACTTTGTTTTATATACTTCTGTTATTATATTATAAATACATTTTCATTATTAAAGAGAATGATCTGCATTGTTCTTAAATGTTGCATAGTATTTCTATTTTTCATTGCATCAAATTTTAATATCTGATTCATTGCTCAAGTGAAGAATTACAAAAAAACCATCTTAATGAGGTGATATACACCTGTTGTCACACTTTTCTCAGTCAAGACAATGGCTTGAGCCCAGCCAAGGTTAGCTTGTACAAGACACACACACACACACACACACACACACATGTACACACACTGAGTCTATGTTGAATTAAGCTGCAGGTTTTGATTAGCTGTGTTTGGTATCTTTTCATAGGTTGACAATCTTCATTCCTAAAACACACAAATCAAAAACTTCTATATAATCTGAAACTTTTGGAGCACCACCATGGCCCCATGTGTAAAAAAAATTCCACTGCTGATTTCCCATGGTCTAAATTGGTCTCAGGAGTGATATCTTCGAACTCCTTGTCCCGCCTTTCATGTTGCTTACACTACAGTGCAGCCATATGGCGCTGGTGCCAACACTAGCGTACAGATTTAGCACAATTCCAACCAAAATAACAATAACATTCTTTCTAAAATTAGGGAAGACTAATAACATTTGTGTGCAACCAGCAGAAACCCAGAATCACAAAAGTAAACCGGGGTGATAAGAGCAAGCAGTAGGTATCACATTCCTGGATTTCAAGTCATATTACAAAGTTCTAGTGGAAAATCTGCATGGCTCTGTCACAGAAAGCAGACACGGTGGTCAGTGAAGCAGAATAGAGACTGCAGAAACCTCAGGGAGTTCAGTTATCGGATCCTTGACCAAGCGGTCAACAACATACACTGGAGGACAGAAGACTCTCATAAATAATTCTAGGAAAACAGGATTTAACCTAGACTCGTATCTCTTATTACATACTAAGTTAAAATCACAGGTTAACTTTTTTCTTTAATTTTATGTGTGTGGTACAGGGTCTCACTACACAGCCTGCACTCATAGGGATCCTCCTGTTTTCAGCCTCCCCAGCCCTGGCATTACAGGTGTGCACCACCACACCCAGACTTAAACTAAAATCAAAAAGGATTAAAAAAATATCTAAAGCTTAAAAATAGAAATACTTAATCTGTTGGAAGATAAAATAAGTAAAACTCCTGAAGACATGGGTATAGAAGGACTCTTGAAACAGAATGCCAACAGTAGGAGAAATATCATCAAGAATCAAAAAATGGGATCATGTCAAATTAACAAGCTCCTGGACAGCAAACAAAACAACAGAAACTACAGAAAACCTATTGAATGGAAAACATACTAGCAAATACTGGTCAGCTATTTCTTAGACAGTTTATCTGAAATATCTAAATAATTCAAAAAATATATATACCACAAAATAAAAATGTGCAACTGAAATGAATACTTTTCAGAAGATCAAATGGCCACTAGACATATGAAAACATGTTCAACAACTCTATTAAAATGCAAATGAAATAACATGTAGATTCCATCTAATTAAAAAAAAAATGTCTATTATTAAGGGTCTGATAACAGATACTATCCAGGCTGTAATGAAAAAAGGGACCTTTGGGAATATGAATTAGTACATCTACTATGAAAATGAGTAGGAAGATTCTTCCCAAAACTAAAACTGAAAGTTCCATCTGACCCAGATATTCCCCTTCTAAGATTTGAAGTCACATTGTGTGTATACTCACAATTTGTAACATGTAAATCTTGGAAGTGACCTGTATGTCCGTTAAAAGATAAATGCGTAAAGTGAATGTGGTGTTACACATAACAGAGTACTGCTTTGCCATAAAGATGTTTAAACGTCAGTCTTGTGTGAAAAATATATATACGCCTTTAGGTTGTAATGTTGGGTGAAAATAATACATCTAAGGTGCTGTAGAGCATACAGGGATTTTCTTGCAAGTTAATTCTAATAAATTCCCCACGGTTTTCATTTCAAACTGCATTCATTTAGGAAGCCAACTAGAGTTTAGTAGTGTCTCTCTTATTCTTTAGTAACTCTAGGAAAATTAAGGACCACAGTTTGACTAAGAATTAGATTTCCCAGCAAAAGACTACCAACTTCTAGGGGATATGATGCTCATTAAGCCGTAAAAGAAAAGGATTTCCACCTTGTTCCATGGTGTTGGTCCACCATATGCGGTCAGAGTATCTCTCACTATGAGCCTTTGTGTGTTCAGTTTCCACAATCTAGAATAACTTGTCTTCCTCCCCTGCATTACATGCTCATTTCCTGACTATCTTTGCCTCTTTTGAGTGAAAGGGTAGCCTGTTTCAGTCTGTTTAGTGTAAACTATTCCTTCTTGGAGGCCAAAAAACATTGCAATTATCAAACTAAATGTTATCTTATACTCCTGCTTCAGGCTTTCATAACTTCTTGGGTTTTTTTTCCTTATTCAGTAACATTTGCCAATGACCCTGTGACTTAAGGTCCACCTTGTACCAGTATGTTCTATTCATTAGATCAGAGATTTGTCTGGTGACTACACCTTTTATCTACAAGTAATAATGAGGGGGGGGGGACATGTAATTACAACAAGTTTGTGAAAACCTCAGTCATTCTTTGCATTGACTGCTTTAAATGGTTGTGTAGCATTCAAGTAAGTCATGGAAAATTTACCTATATTTAAAATATTGTACTGCTTATGGTAGAGTTTTGACAGTCAATTTCATCCTGGAACTTGAAGTACGTAATAGTGTTCTTTTACTTTTCTAGATAATAGAGATAATCCCCTGTGTGTGTTTCAAGCATATGAAGGACATATGTTATAGTATATAAAAGATATTTTACATTATAAGTTACATAATATTATATATATATATATATATATATACATACATAGAAATAATTCTTAGTAAGTATTTGAAGGGAAATATTACCTAGCTTCTAATCATAGTTTTCATGGAGTTAAATATGACACACATAATAAGAAGGCCAAGCCGGGCATGGTGGCGCATGCCTGTAATCCCAGCACTCGGGAGGCTGAGGCAGGAGGATTGTTGTGAGTTCGAGACCAGCCTGAGCTACAAAGTGAGCTTAAGGCCAGCCTGAACTGCATAGTGAGACCCTGTCTCAAAAAGACAAAAAAAAAAAAAAAGAAGGCCACAAGATGATGCACCATCTGTCTTGTAGGTCTTAAAAGACATCTACAGGGAACATGTATACATATTTGGGATACATAAAGTTAGTATACCATAAGGTCAACAATTTTTCTGACTAGTTTTTATGTATTTGGATTTTTGAAGTATTTTCATTTTGCCCTGAATTAAAGTTTTAAAAGTTAATCATATTGACAGTAACCAGCAATACCCAGTCAACTGCACTCACACAGAGGACAGTAGACCCGGTGAGCTGTTGCTCAATGAGGGCAGACTTTGGGTTTGGGGAGATAGAAACCACCTGGGGATGGACACAAGAAACCCTCACAGAACTGTGTGCGTGTATGTAATTCCATGAAACTGTAGACTTAAGAAATGATTAAAATAAAATATTTCAATGTATGTTTTTCCAAGGGAAGAAGAAAGGCTTCTTGGCTCACAGAAAGGCGAGTGTTGTGAACTCAGAGTGTGCGTCTGCTTCTCTTCACCCACTTGGCAGCATCCATTGTAGTTTGGATTTGAGAGGGGCTTTTTGTATATTTAAGAAAGTCGTAGTGAGTTATTTTGTCTTATTTTAGTAACAGTTATTGGGTCCACATCTTTTAGACAAACAGTTGATGATTATAAGTTTATTGTTCTGCTGGCATTTCTAGAAGGAAAAGAAATTATGATCCGTTTTCCATACATTTTGCCCACTCAATATTTTTGTAAATTTCTTACTTTGCTGTTGAATTTCTCAGTTTTTTCTTTATATGAGTCGGGCAAATAGAGAACTCTGAACTGAGTCTGACTTTTGAAGAGCAATACAGACACTCAGGCTGGAGTACAGCGGGAAGAGGGAGCAGGTACTGGGATCAGGGTGTCGCTCACTGGTTCTTGGTGTTCCTTGGTCAGCCCAGGCATCCTGGAGTAAGTTTCTCTGGTGTGCTACAGGGGCCATGAAGGTTTCTATATTTACACCAGAAATGGGTTAATGCCTGGGAGTGTGTTTTACATACTTAAAAGATATAAGGTTTAAGGTGGCATTATTATTTATATGGATACTACTCTTAATAATGTTTCACTAATGGTGCCTGTGTTATAAAATGAATAAAGAATGGAAATTAGTTAGACTCCTTATTTGACTGCATGCCAAATTATGTCAGCCTAGGGATAAATTGAAGCGGAGAGACTGCAACGAATTTTTTTTTTCTCTTATGGTTTCTCTCAGCCTGTGCCCCGAGCAAGCAATTATCTCAAAAACTATTGGATTCAGATTGATATATATTCAGTGAGAAAGGTTTTGAGTTATTGGAATCATAGTAACCTTTGGGTTAAATCATTTTAAAAAAAAAGGAAAAAACCATTATTGAAGAGGGCTAAATATTCATTTATGAGAAATCAAATGGAAAGTTACGCAGCTGTCTGTTCTAAATATTTGCATTTAATAAGTATTCTTTAAGACTGTGTACAATATGCTAGTGATGTATTTTTAATAAAAAGTATGTGAAATATTTGCTGTGGTACAAGAAGCATATTGTAAAGAATGAGTATTCAAATTATTTTCATTAAAGGCAAAGAGTTTGTGTGTGTGCGTGTGTGTGTGTGTGTGTGTGTGTGTGTGTGTGTTTCTCTATGCTTGCTTACTTTGAGATGGAAAGAAGCAAAGATCCTTCCTTTATACCCTACTAAGTGTTTATGGTGCTTGAAAGAGACAGTGCTTATTTCCTCCTCTACCTTTTGTGAGGTATAGAGACGCTGATTGGGTCCTATTCTTCAAAAGCTTGAAATCTACATGTTAATTTATTGCCAGACTGGTGCATTGTGATTTGCATTCCAAATCAGACTGCAGATTCCCAGTATAAATCGCTATCCTGTTTTTCCTTATCTAGAACTTCATCTTCTCTTTTATCACTCTGCTCACTCCCAATAATGAACCTTTAAAAAATTCTTTTTCAAGAGATTCCCATTTGAAATCAGCAGCTTTAGTTGTTTAAAATCAGAACAAAAAAATTACAAAGACATCAATAGGTTTTTCTCTAGCTCATGGCTTGCTCCCTTTCATTTCTCCCCATGACACTAAGTAAAATACTTAAAACACATAGCTGTAGCTCTCTGGCTCAAAGGTTTATATTTGTCCCTTTGAAAATCCAGGCTTCTATTTCTTTTTAAATCAGAAAGAGGTGAGCTTACAAGTCCTTTCTTACTAATAACCTTTTACGGAGGAACCCTGAAACACTATAATTACATCCGTTCTTGGCACCTTTAAATCAAATTAACTAGATACTTAAGAGAGAAAAGGAAAACACACTTTTGCAAGGGATCTGGCTGGGTGAGAAGCAACTGCTGCAGCATAGAGAACTGATGGGAATCTGGGCTTTCCCACTCTGGTAGCAAAGGGGGGAATTGTGAGTTGGTGGTCTGCTTCATGTTAGGAGGACGCCCCTCCATCTGTTCACAGCTCAGCCTGTTTCCAATTTAAAGCTAGATTTCAATACAAACGTCAATTTCTTTTCCCCATTTTAAAGGCAGAACAAGCCTATGAATCATACTGTCTTTGCTCCTGGAATTCAGAGCACATTTCCCCCCAAAATTTTCAGACTGTTTGCTTGAATACCTGCTTACTGTGGTACACAATGGGCAGCTTTGAGAAGAAAAATTGATAATCTTCACGGAAGAGTAATTTGAATGAAATTACACTTGACAGCCAGTCTCCAAGCAAACAAGAGGAGCTAGGGAGCCTAGCTAAGCTCTGAGGACTTGCCCAAGCCACTGCTGTTGGAACTTCCCAGGGAGAAAAAAAAAAATCACCAGTTTTTTCAACATCTAATTGAGCCTTTGATTAATTCTGTGTACGAGATCCTACTGAAGAAAGGTAGCCATGGAAGAGAATATGGAAGAGGGACAGACACAAAAAGGTACTGTGCTAAATGGGTTTGTTTGTAACTAACTAATTATTTTTTAGTTTCCTTGTTTGCTTTAGACACTTGCCAGTAAGACTCATGAATGTTTCTCTTTCGGAAGGCATTTTTTTTTCCTCCCTCTTCTGTCGTCTGCTCCTCATTTGCAGTAATGTCTGACAGAAATGTTGTCATTATTTATAAATCTTTTCAGATGTACCTAAATGCGGAGTCAAGTATTAGTGATGAAGGCATTGTGGCATTGTTGCGAACTATTCTTTAGACCAGTCTTTGTTAACCTTCATTTATTTCATGTCTTCATGATTGTCGAGCTTGGTCAAGGGATTGTCAGTGTGAACCAACAACACAATATTTGAATCAAATCCGAGTTAAAAATCTGATGATGTAACCATTACCAATACCTTGCGTGGCCATCTGATAGAACAAAGACTAAGACCATTTACTATATTTTGGTTTCTGCACATTGGAAAAAAAATCATGTTTTTCCTTTGTATGGGTTTAGGCTCACTTTAATATAGATTGAGCAAAAAGTTCCTGGATTTCCAGAGTGTATAGCGTTAAGGTTTTTCCTTCTATGTGATTGAATCTATGCAACTTCTAGGTAATAAATAGGAAGGAAATTTTCTGACACATTTTAAATGTTGAGTGGGAATATCCAGATGTGTGAGTTAAGATGAATTTGACATTTTTATATCTTAAAAATTGGTCAAATATTGAAATTTCAAAAGGATCAAGTAGCTGTGGATGTTCTTTAATGTGTCAACTGGTAGCTTCAGAAAGCTCTGACGTTCCACCAGCACAGGTAGCATTTTTCTATCATGTCTGCTCTCAGGCTTATGTAATGCTAGGGAAAATGTTCTTGTTTTCTTAGGCTTCAGACAGTAACACAGGTAATACTGCAATAAGGTAACACTCAAAAGGATTAAAGTAGATTTTAAATGTATGTAAATGCATTGTTTTTTTAAAAAGACATTTATTTGATAAAATTGGTGGCTTAGAAGTACAGAGCACTTTCTTATATTTTAAGATATTCCGATATACTGTGTCTCTTAAAGTGCACAGGCACACACACACCCACACATAACTTGAGGCATATATGATATATTTATGATACATCCACATCCATAGATAACATATACACATACACATTAGAAACACTGTTATTGATATTTAAAGGTTTTATACGACCAGTAGTGAAAGATGATAGGAAAGTAATGTTAATGAGACACCGTAAATAAATCCAATAAAGATCTATATCATTTGATCTACTTTTAATTAAAATACCTCAACCTTATTATATCCACAAATAACTGAAGTATCCATCAATTGTTTGGAGTGGCAGATTTTTGATTCTTATGAATTCTTGCAATGAACTATGCAATGGACTGTTTTATTTTATGAATAAATTATCTTAATATCTTTCTTTAGATCATACTGATGCTACTTCTTGGCTATCAGTTTGTCTAAGGAAACAGAAGCTGATTATTTTATGTTCAAAAATATAAATTTTTAGTGGAATTATTTATTCCACTAAATAAAAACTTTAGTTAAATGACCATTGCAGTAACAGGTTGAATATATCTGAATAAAACTTAGAAGATACAAGACCAAGAAAATTTATGTAAGCAGTTGTGATGTTTTTTCTTAAGATGACATTAAACACCTTTTTCCTGGTGAGAGGTTCAGTAGTGATGTGAGAGGACAGATTTGGTCAGAGGGTCTGTCATCTGGGAAGTGCGTGTCAGCAAGCCAAGAATGCTTGTGAAGAAATTTTAAATCAAAGAAATTGAATACTGATCATTAAGTACATCAAGGGAAAGCAAAATGTCTATGAATTAGATTTTGTTCTTAATTGACAAAAAGAAGGTTTGGGTTGTTTTATTTCTAATCTGTTTTATTCATCTTTGCCCTTGACACCTGTTCTATATCAGCCTGTTGTTAGAAAGCTACATTTGGCTATAAATGATTTTTCTGTATGTGGGGGAAGGGGAATGACATAAAATTTTAAAAGATCTCACTTGGAGGAGCTGATAATGTTGGAAATTTTTCCAGAGTCTAAGTGGGCAGACTTAATGATCCATCTGCACCGATGGAAAGCAGTACTTTGCAATATTGGGTTTTTCTTAAACTGCATGAGATTTGTTTTGATAGTAATTCATATACCATAGTGTTGTCTTACATATGAAAGATGCTTTCCAATTGTCTGTTTTAATTTGGTGTCTTTTTATGGTATGTAATTGTACTGACTTTGGATTGATCTCTTTATTTAAGGAACTACAAATTGATACATTTTATATAGATGAGTGATATTCAGTTAGATTGTGGATTGCGGTAACAGGTTGAATATTTCTGAGCAAGCCTTAGCAAGTGCAGTAAACAAGAAAATGATGTAATTAGCTGTGATGCTTTTTTTTTTTTTTTTCAAGTGACACTGGATGAGGGCATAAGCTATTCCTCTGTTTCAAATCAGAAGAACTTAATGTCAGTATTTGCTCATGTCATCTTCTAAATTTAACTGGACTGTGCAATGCAAATAATTATATATAATATGCATTATATATATATATATTATTTACTTAAAGAGATAAGGAAATTGAGAGAAGTACTAAATTTACTCTAATTTTAATGTGTTCAGCATAGGAGAGTGGATACTTTTTTTTTTTTTTTTTTACTGAAATCAAACTTAGAACCTTTTATTTTCCAGGCAGACTTCATGCTGCTGAGCTATATCTCTGGATAAAAGTGGCTACTTTAGAAGTATATGTTACTTGAGTAGCCATTATACTCAAATAGATGTGTGAGCCTATCATAGAGGTCATTGTATATTGCTATCAATTTTTGTAGGCCTTTACCTATTGAAGGGAGTATTGAATTTTGCTGAAGGAATTCCAGTGTTTTAAGAAATAAACAATTTTTTGTGAAGAATGATCTGTAAATGGATGTCAATTACTTTAGGTTGTATTCAATGAAAACACCAGCTTTAATGGAAAACAATTCAAATTTTTTTTGGTAGAACTGGGTATTGAACTCAGGCCCTTGTGCTTGCCAGAAAAGCGCTTGTTCTACTGAGCCTTCTCCCTAACCCCTAGTATTTTTTGAAGTAAAAAATTACAACATGATCTCAAGTATGACCATTCCAAATCTATCATCCTTCTCTTCCAAAGTCAAAATATATGGTGGCCATGTTGTGGTCCTGAGGGTTCCAGTTGCATAGAGGAGCTTAAGCAAAATTCAGGAGAAGATTTCTATGAGGATTTAAAAAGTAATCTCTTCTTATTCAGTTTTACTTTCCATTGTTTAAATTACCATGGCCAACTAGGTATGAAAATATTAAATGGAACATTCCAGGTATAATTCATAAATTTTAAATTTCCTACTGTTCTCAGTATCCAGATGGAATCGCATGGCATTGTGCTCCATTCCACTTAGAAAATAAATCTGGCTTTGCCCAGTGTATCCACATTGTATAACCTACCCACTCAGTTGTACATAGTAGACATCTTGATTAGTAGATCAGTAATTACCAATCTTTAATCATCACAGTACATGTGTTTGATTAATGCTGATCTATGTAGTAATGACTGCATTATTACAAGAGTAATTTTGTTAGCAAATCAGATATGCTAAAGGGAATCTATAAAAAGGCTTACTTAAACAAAGAGGTGAAAATTCTTGAATTAACCAGGAAAGGAAAAATGTCTTATGTTGAAGTTGCTGTGACCAATGGTAAGAATGAACCTTCTATATACTGAAATTGTAAATAAGGAAATGATAAATTTATGTTACGCTTTCTGTCACACTTCAAGCTGTGAAATTTATGGTTACAGTATTTGAAAGTCCTTCCCTTTACTTCATCTCACTACACTGGCATTATATCACCTCAAGACATGAAAAGAGTAAGGGTGAGTGTAGAATATAGAGAGTTTGAGAGAAAAAGAGAGGCCATACTCATATCCTTTTCATTGTAGTATATTGTTGTAATTTTGTATTATTGGATACTATTGCTAATATCTTACCGTGTCTAACTTATATTTAGCTTTATCATAGGTACATATGTATAGGAAAAATATAGATATATGAAGTTACTACTACTCATAATTTCAGGAATCCATTAAGGGTCTTGAGACATATTTGCATGGGGTCAGGGAAGCTGCTGTACATATTTGTGACTTGTAGATATTCAATTGTATCTGAAACATTTTGACTAATTCTCTGGGAAAAGTTTTAAGTGATTTAATGTTTTACATCATTTGCCAAATAGGCAGGGGGAAAAATGAGTGACTATTGTTTTGTAGATAACTTCCATGAAGGCACTAACTTAGGAGGAATTTTTAGAGAAACTCTGGTGAATAAATGAGTAGATACTGAGTGGAGCACAAAAACATGACAGTTTCAAGAACTGTGCTTTTTCTGTATAACAATCTAGCAGCAGCTATCAGTTCTCAAGCTCATCCAGAGTTAAACGGGAGCTTCCTCTCCACCCTGAAGCCTGCTGCTCCATGTCATCAGTAGCAGCCGTTCCCGGTGATCATCATGGGATGCGTAGCAGAGCAGAAGATCAGACTCACTGTGAACAGAGTCCAGTTTTGTCATTTCAACCCATATCCTAGGAGCACGCTTTGACTGTCATCGTTCCTCTTTAGCCAAACAGCGCTGTCATATGTTCCAAGTGAATGCTGTCATCAGCTCTTAGAATCAGCAGTAGGTGGGGTGCAGCCTCACTGAGTGAAGGCAAATTGCCTTACATTGTTCATAAAGTAGTGAATTTATGAGAAACGCCAAGACTTTATTTTAATATTAAAATCAATATAAACTGTAATGTGACATTAATATAGTGTTCTGTGTTTTAATGTAATATTAAAATGTAAGAGGAAAGCCCCCTGTAGGCTATGGATTTGACATTGCTGACAGAGGAAAAGAGTGTACAGTTCTCTTTTACTTTCAATATTAACATATGTCTTATAATTAAGAACACCATACAGTTCTATTTGACATGTGACCTCATAATTGTATAATTTATATTATATATTTATGTACATATATGCATATATAGAATTTATGTATAATATAATATATACTATATACATATAGGCTGAATAAGATCTTAAAAATGATTTTAGTAGGATTATTTTTGTCTACAAAATGACTTTAGGATGTCAGTTTTCTTTAGTTAGATATTTTCCCTGAAGAGATGGTACCATAATAAATGGAAAGAGAGGCAGCTTTGGCTTTATGTTCTTCCCATGTAGGTTTGGGCAACCTAACTTGCCCAGTGATTTCAGTAGCAGACACTGGCCTAAGGACTTTAATCCATTGACTCTTCATTGTAACCTTTGGTGGTTCTAATATTGAGGAAGCGAAAAATCAAATAGGCTAATTAGGTAGATCAAAGTCACACATTAGAGCAGTAAGCAACAGAGCTGGGTCCAATACAATCAGTCTGCAACTGAGGTCTGAATCACAGTCCTCCCTGTACTGGATCCCAGTAATCACCTGTCTGCCACACCCCATTTTCGTGACTCTGCCTCCCGCACACACTTCCAGCACACAATCGCCCACGTTCTGTAGTCTATGACTACTCTTTACCACTAGCTATGAATTACTACCAGATACGAGCAGCTTTCTTAAGGTCCATCATTCCCTATGTGCAGCAGAAATCTGTTACCTATAAATAATAATTTTGCTCTAAAAAGATGTGCTTGGTCAGTTTAATTCTTCTCTTCAAAACCAAACCAAGATGAGGCCAACCAGATAGCTCAGTGGACAAAGGTGCCTGCTTAGGCAGAGAGCAGTAACTGAGTTCGATCTCCAGCACTCCAAGTGGGCCCTGGCCCTGGTGCACGCTGAGATAGTGAGTGAGACTGGGCGTGGTAGCCATGCCTGTAATCCCAGAATTTGGGAGGCTGAAAACAGGAGAATCCTTATGAGTCTGGTGTGTGTAGCGAGAACCTGTACACCCTGTACTAAATACATTAAAACAAAAGATGATTCTTAGTATGTGCCTTTATTCTGCCACATATCTTTATAATTATGTTGTCCATCTCCTAGCTAATCTGAGCAAAACTTGACTCTTTGTGCTTTAAAAAAAAGACAAAACTCTGAATAATTTTCCAGATCTATATAAGAATCTTTTCTAAATAATTTAATATTAAGAAAAATTCTGAGTTTAATATAGTGTGTGATACCTGAACTAAAAGTTTATATAATACATACATAGATTCCAATTTGACACCACTCTTTAACATATCCTTGATAATTCTTAACTGTTTCCCTGTTAATTTTCTTTCAATTTGAATAACAGATTCAGCCTAAAACCATGACCAACTAGTAAGAATTGGTAGTACAATATACTGGGAAGTACTGCAAAGAAATTAAAGATCTAAAATTAGTAGGGTACATTGCTTCTTCTTCTTCTTCCTCCTCCACCTGTTTACAGCTCCCAAGTGCTGGGATTACAGGTGAGCACCACCACGCCCAATCTCAGTTGCCATTTCCACATGCCCCAGGGGGAGGGCAGGCATGGCAGGGCCAGGGATTGAACCCCCAGCCCCTGTGCCTACTTGCAGGTGCTTTAATCCACTGAGTTGTTTGGCCAGTCCTGCCTTGTTAATGGAATTTGAATCTTTAACCTTATTATCATTGGGATCTTCCTAGGAGGCTAGGAAGGTAACAAAAACAAAGGAAAATATTTGAACAATTATTTATTTCAATTTTGTTTTTTTATTGAAGAACAAATAGCAATGAGACAGTTTCAAATCAAATTAACAGGACAGGTTCAATAATTAATACATTGCAAATTGTTTTTGTAATGGTTTGTTGTACAGACACTATTAGAGCACTAATCAATGAATTAAGAGAATGTAGCTGTATACTTAACCTATTTTTTTAAAGCTGAATTATAGCATAGTTTCAATAATTAATACTTTCTACCTTGTTATCTTCCTAGTGGTTGTCCATAGTATTAGAAGCTGACATAATATCCTGGCCAAACTCTATTAATGCAAATCTTGCTTCTCATAGAATTATGCAGAAGTACTGAATATGTATCCTAACTGTACTGTTTATACCAACACATCATGGTTCTTCCTTTGTATCCCCTTTTTTTTTCTCTACACCTGTCAAAGATGGGCACTCCATTGTCACTAAACCATTATAGGTGCCTTAACTCAGTGACACAATCAAACACAGTCCAGCAGTCCACAATAATAGTGAGTTATCTGAAGAAGTTGTTGACTATAGCCATTTACAGCTCAATTTATTATTATGGCCCCACTTTATATACCTCATTTTTATACTTTTCTGCTGGATGGTTAAGACTGAGATAAAGCAAGACCTATATAACAAAAAATGTAGCTTTTGTATCCGATGAGGACAGTTAAGTCCCCTCAGGGTTTATCTTGTAATCCTGCACCTCACTCTGTAGATCCTTTGTCTGTGTCAGCCATGTGGATGAGTCATGGCCATTGCTTGAAGTTTGCTTTCTGTTAGAGCCTGAAAGTTTTCTCTCCATGTGGCTCTTCCCAGGCACACTATTGATCATTGATCGCCTTCCTCTGTGGCTCCATAATCTCCTTGATCCAAAAATTTGGGGCACAACTGAGTTCCATGATGTTATAATACAGGTTCTCCTATGTCCTGAGTCTTCACTGATCTTGAAAGGCTAGCGCCAAAATGTTAGCTGACCTTGCGGCCCTTCTATTTCTCTAATTTTTGATCTGTGAACCTAGGTTGTTAACCATCTGGAAGAAAAGTGAACAATTATTTAAATGTAAACATTAAACAGCTCTCTTCTGCTTCTTAGATCTATTACACACTTGTGAAAAGGGACTGATTTTGTGTATCTAGTAGACAAACTTCATCTCACATATTGTCAAAAGATACCCTTTTAGCATTTGTCTTGGAGCTTGGAAAACCAGGCTAGAAAGCCTTGGCAATTCACATTCTATCAGCATACAGGAAAAAATCTATCTTCTGCTTTGACAGTTGTGCTTTTAATAGCATTTATTGTACTTATCCTGGAGTAGCCGTTGGAATTTAAGAAGTTATTTTTACCATTTTTTCTTATCAAATACAGCTGTAAGACACTTATAAGTTAGGAAACATAGATATATTTTTACCTTAGATAGTCCTGAATGTTCTGTGTTGCTTTAGTTATTATTGCTGCTTTGTTTTAAATATAATGGTTGTGAGTTTGATTATTTTACATTCCTATTGCATCAGTTGCTAATTATATTTACATTTATGACATATTGACCTTAAAATCTAAAATGCTCAACAACATGCCATATTCAGACTTCCTGTTGAGAAAATATGTGCATTTTAAATATCATTGAAATAAATATGTATTTAGTTGTTATAAATGAAAGTACTTAATAGAGTTACATCAAAAACTCCCATCAAAACACAACTTTAAGCATTTAAGGAGACAAAATGAGAAGTATGGATACCTATAGCCCAAGTAGAGTGATAGTTCTTAGAAATTAATTATTCTTTAATTAATTAGAAAACGGTGGCTCAGAAAGGATTGATAAGTTAAATAAGATAATTTTTACTATGTTTTGATCCCCACCCCTCACCTACAAACATACATCCTTCCTTCCATCCAAAATAGTTGATGTTTTTCTTTCTCATACAGAGAAGGCAGACTGCCTGGCATAGTTTCAAAAACTGTCTTGGGTAGCATCCATAATAACAGGTGGCACAGCTGTGGATGAGCTGACATAAAAATCATCCATGTTTTTCTATGTGCTTTGTCTTAAAGTTGTGACCATTTACTTGGATAGTCTTAATTTGAGAGCATAGGTAACTTGTTCATTCTGTGAAACAAAAGCGAAATGAGTTTATTTCTCTCCAATTGTCATTGGAAAATTTAACTTTGATTACAGATGAAAACTCTTATTTTTGTAATCTGTTAGAGTTCACTGAAAACTTATTTATCAAATGGATAAATCTGACAGAGGAAAAGGAAGGATGTGTGTTCTTAAATTATTTAGATATTGGTGCACTGAGATATTAATTAGCATTGAACCGTATTCCTGGCCAAGAGAAATTCAGACAATTTGGAACTTTGTTCAAAATGCTCGTTGCTTTTAAAGTTAAAATTCTATCATGTAAAAAAAAATATGAGCTTTTAATATGCCTGTCCCCATAAAAGAGGAGAATTTGATGACATCAAAACTGGGCATGATGCTAAAAACATAAAACATTGCTCATATTACCTCCACTATGGGATATGAGTGCTTTTACTTCGTTCTCATGTAAAGGTGGAAGAATTAAAAATTGTGAATTATCATTTTCTCCTAATTTATAATAGGAGTTTCAGGTTTGGGGTAAATATTTTCCATTTTACAGAACTGGATTTCTTTCCTCTATTGTGTTCTTTGAATGTTGACATACCTGTTCTCTCTCAAAAGAAATAAATAGAAAGAACAACCTTATAACTATGCTATCTCTCATTTTTATTTGGTAAGATAAAGTCTTAGTAAATATTTAGAGATGATTTAGTAAAAATTTCAAATAAATGACAATATCCTATTCCAAAAAAAGTTACTTTTGACTTTTATGATAGTTTTGTATAATTCTTATATTTTTTGTTTTTAATAGTGTATATAACTTCTGCAGTTAATTTTAGCAGCTGCACACTATAAATATAGCTAAGGGCTTTAAAACCAAGGTTTACTTTTAAGGAAAAATAGAAATTATATTTTATAATGTTTAATAATATAGACACTATTTTGCATTTTTAACAGGCAAATTGTGTTTGCAACATATATCTCAGCATTATACAATATATGTGGATTATATTTTTAACATAAACTGTTCTTTGAATTTGAATCAATAGATATTTCATTCAAATTTTATTATTGAGAACTAAGAGAAAATTTTATAAATTATCCAGAGGAAAGACAGAAATAGACTTCTATTCTACTTCTGAAAAGGATTCTGACGTGACCATAAAAGAAAAAAAAATATTTTCTCCATTTTTCTAATTAGAAAATTATTTCATTCATAATGCCAATCAAAATAAAAATTTTGAATATAAATACTAGAACTTCACTTTCAATTTTAGGAGAAAATTGTATGTATTCACTTTTATTCAGGTATCTTTAAATATTTTGCAAGTTTTATTACTTTTTCAAAATAAAGGATTGAACATCATTTCAGCAATGGCAGTTTAGATGTGACACTGAATGTGGTTTGTTGTTTTAAAATCAACCTTAGGCACTGAATAGCTCTGTGCTTCTCTGCACCTACATATTATCACACGTAGAGTCATTGATTGATTTTTTTATAATTCAGATATGTGATGAAAAATTTCAAAATTTCTCATTTATTTACCATAAATGTCTTTGAATGAGCAATTCCATAATCATTTTATTTTTTTTCTTCTTCCACAACACAAGATAGAAAGTTTCAATTAATTTTTAAGATCCAGAATTCAGAAACCATGTACTTAAATTCTCTCTGTGAACTGTAAACTGGCAGGAGTTTTTGCTGACTGTGATAACATGTGACCACTTCACTTACGGGGTGTGGCTTTTGCAAAGGCCCTGGCTCTTTCCTCCATCTTAACTGATTTTCTATGTATCTTTAACCATGGCCTCCATCTCAGTTTTCTCAAAACCCATTATTTTGAGACTTAATTAATTTTCTTACTTTGTTATTTTGGGGTCGTGTTGGTTGGACTCCTTTTGGGAGGTGAGAGTTAGATGTGATAGTGAACCATGAAAGTGCCTATTATTAATTTCTGACACAAAAAAGAAATTTATTAAATGCGGGTTCTTCATCCACATTTTCTTTCATATTTGATAAGGACAATGATGTCAATGAAAGCTGAGAGAAGACTGAAAGGGAAGAGTGGCCAGGGGCTGGGAACAAGCTGAGGTCAGACACACAGACAAAGAAAGACAAAACACTTTTTTCCTTTCTAAATAGTAACATCTTACAAAGCAACTAAAACTGACTTGAAAAAGTGCTACTTGGCTCCATTTAAGCAATTAGACTTGAATTAAAAGTTTCTCTTACTCTTTGATCTGAAATAAATTCAATAGTTTGATAGAAACTTTTGTGAGAATGACTAGGTTTTGTTATTAAATAGTTCATGTATTTTAACCTTACGTGTATAGAAATTAAATGAAATATATTGAACTGTCAAGATTAGCAGATGTTTACTAAAACTTAGAAAATTATATAACATTTTATAAGGTGCTGATATAGATAACATAATATGTTTATAAATTTACTGACACTACTAATAAATCAAACAAAATAAAATTACAGGAGAAACAGTGGTTTGAAATTATTGAGGAATAACATAAGGCCTTTGGTAGGTTGTATAGAGGGAGTCAATTTCCAAGATAATGGTTCAAGGAATAATGTACCGATGAATAACATTTTTCTTGTCTTCGTTAATGCTTGAAGTTTTCATCATTTTATTATTATATAGTATTGTACAATCACCTGGTATTTTTGATGTAAACAATGTAGAGTCTGAAAACATGGTGTTTATATGTGGTAGATGTATGAGGAATATTTTCTCAAGAAACTTAAGCATCTAGCACTTTTTCCCCTATAATTTTGATTTCCTTACTTTCTGAGATACTAAGCACTATTTTTTTTTCAGGATTTTGTGATATAATTATATGGTGCAATTGAGAGTGAAATGTCATTAAACAATCAAGAAATCTTTTTGTTTTTTTGTATCAGTTTTATAGTAAGGCCAAAAGGGATACGTTGGAAAATGAAAATTGTGCATGTATGCACATTATTTTAAGGGTTTTTTTAAAATTTTAGGTAAAATTTTAATCATCAAAGAGGTGGCAAACATTTGTCACTTCTGCTGACATCTATATGTCAGAGAGGTGATAGATCTATTAAATGTGATCCTTGGTTTTTCCATAATTATATTTATATGGTAGCATCTGTGCATTACTTGTGAATATTATTTTATATGAATCTGAAAATACTTTGCCCGTTGTACAGTTAGAGATAAATACATCCTTATATCATCATTGAGATGTGTGGTCTGAAAGATGACTTTGGCATTGAGGCAAGCGTTCCATTACTATATTGTGGTGCTGATGGATTCTTTGCGTATGTGTCCTGAGAAAGCATTAAGCCATTTTTGAACATATAAAGTACATCCTTTTACCTAGTTTTCTATGTTTACATAAAAGTCATTCCATTGATAATTTCATTCTATTTGTATCAGATTGATGGCACATCTTCTGTTCACTGAAAAATATAGTTAGCTTTACTCTTTAGGTATTAATATATTTAGTTTTAAGTGTACTGAGTAATGTATTGCTTATTTGACTAGATCACAGATATCTTAAGTTGAACCGTATAATAGTAGACAATTTTGATTTGCAAAATGGCTACCAGACATTGCCCATAATATGTAGGTATCCTATATTTATCGAGGTTTTTAAAAATTGTTCATCATTCTTATTTAGCAAACCAAAATAATATACATTATTGCATGACTAAGTTTTGTGTATTTATGTACCTGAAATGTAAGAAGCTTATGAAACACTAGTTCTACAGACTTTTTCTGATCACTAATCTGTTGTTTTCCTTTTCCTCTTGAAAAATATGGCAAAATGGAGGTTTTATTTTTTTGATAAATTCATACATTATGATAAAGCAAATATACTCTGATTTGTTAGGTGGAAAGACCTGAGACCTTTGGAGACTAGTTAAACAGTATTGGGGCTAGAGATATAGCTGAGCAGTGTGGTGCCAGCCCGGCAAACCTGAGGTCTAGATTTCAATTCCTGGTATCACAAAAGAAAGAAAAATACACAAAAAACAGTTTTAAATAAGTATTACTTATACTGTCAGGATTAGTGAAGACAGAACCTTCTTTACTGAGCAGCAAATATTATGTTTTCACTGCATGCAATAACACTCCTAAAATTATTTTCCACATATGGTGTGTGTCATGAATCAATGGTATCTTATCTCTTTTGTTCTACCATGAGTAGTTTTCTTCAAGATCCTTTCTGATAAAATTACAAGGTTGTTTCGAATTCTCAAGGACAGTGAGTTTCATAATACTTTGGTATTGGATATGACTCAGAAACTAAGTTGTTTATTATTACCTCTGTGATTATTCAAAGTTTTATTGTACAAGAAACAGAAGCATTCATTGATTTAACTTTATGTCCTGTATTTTAAAAATATGGTGAAGCAATAATTTAGCTTTCAAAGTGAACAGTAATGCTGGATAGAAATGGAAATCAATAGATTTATTTTACACATACAATTTTAACTGTTAAGTTTAAGTGTGGGTATGTGGAAATATGGAAATAGAAAATAATTTGATACACTTGATCTTGTGGTGGGACAGATTAAATTATTTTAGGCCAATTTTGACTCAGATTTGGTCACAATGAAGTCTTAGATATACTTAATTAGCATTCAGTGAAATTAAAATAGCAATCACATTATTTAAATTAGACATGTTTGATTAATGTACAATAAACAACAAATTTCTTTAATGAAGATTGTTATGTAATTTTAAAATATTTATTAAAAATATTATTTTTAGCTATCTGTATTTCTATTTTGTAAAATTGCAAAGAAAATTGCTTTTTAGTGTTTGTGTTTTCACAGTAATTGGAAACACTTATCTCTTAACCACCTTAAAATCTACATTCATTGTGTTTTATTTTATTTATTTTTTGTTTTTTATACTTTAGGGAAGGGTCTACAGGGTGTTCAGGGCCTCACTACAAGATCAGACTGTGTTTATAGCCTCCTAAGAGTGGAATTACAGCTGCACACCACCATGCCCGGTCTCAGTTGCTGTTTGGTGTGCCCTGGGGTTGGGGCCATCCAGCAGATCCAGGGATTGAACCCCCAGTCCTTGCACCAGCTTTCAGTACTTGAATCCACTGAGCTATTTGGCTGGCTGCATTCAATGTATTTTAAAACAACTTTTTTGTTCTCTGAATCATATTACTTGAAAAAAAAGTGAGATCTGTTTGAACTATATTATAAAAATTTCACCTCACTGAAGGCCATAAAAATTCAATGGAAAAGAATAAGCATGGAAGTATATTAGAATCGTACCTTACCAAAAGGGTTGTATTACATTTTTTGACAAAGGGTGTTTGTTTTGGAAACACATCTCACTTCTAGGGTTCCAAATCCTATGTCCCCTCTTAGAGGAATCTATTACCTCAGTCCTCTCTCTAGAGCTAACACATTTTTCTGTTCAATATAAAAAGGCCAGTATTATCTGTATCCCTTATACACTTTTGTTTTGTTTTCCATTTATTTCTAGTCTTACAAGTTGAATTTCCAAAGCTGTCCTTCAGCTGATTCTTAAATATTTTGGAGTTTCTATCTATGGTTCATTGAATGCTATTATCCCCAAATGACAGTCAAAGTAAAAGAATTTCCCAATTATTTAGCCAGAAGTGAAATCATTTCTGTTTTAGTATAAACTTGGTGGCTGTAGAAGTCCAGTAAGAGAGCGAGCAGGTGCTCCCGGCGTGAAGAAAGAGGCATGGATTGGAGCGTGTGGTTCTGCCTCAGGTGTCCCGACACAGGGACTCAAGACTGGCAGGATAACTGAAGGGGCGGACTATGAAATGATAATATTTCTTTCAGTTTTCAAAAATAAAAACTATGAAAATAAAGGAGATACTAATTGTCTATATTTTAATTGCTGTACATCGGGCCTGAAATCTTTGAACTCCTTGCTGACAACTAGCCTCTGGCAAGAGTTTGCAATTGCCTTCCTTTTTGCTTTCATGTGAAATATAGTTGAGGACATGTCAGACAGAAAAAAAAGGAACACTTCTTTTTGTGCAGTGTAAAAAAATGCATTTGATATTTCTTTTAGTAAAAATGCTTTCCTGAGGAAATGCAATGTATTCTAAGGGAAAAATGGGCCACAGTGAAAATTATCTTTACATTCGAACAGTGTGCTACATTTGCTATGAAAAAAGAATTGACTCAATAGACAGGACATTGTGCACCAAAAAATTGTTTCGAAGATGTTCTTTTTTTGTTTGTTTGTTTTTTGTACATATGCTAGAAAGTTGACAAAATTTTACTATGTTGTTCATTGTTAAATCCAACCTTTGATCCTCAAGTTGTCTTCATTCTGTAATGAAGCTCTTCTACTTTTTAATTTATTCATTTAACATTTTCATGGTTAAAGAGAATAAAAAATAGTATTAAAACAAAAATTGGAAATCATACAGAATTTCACTTAGAATAATATGAATTTCACAGTATGGGTTGTAATGCAGTGTTGTCTCCAAACTATTTATTCGTATTACCAGAAAAGAAGAGAAAGTAGACAATGAATTTAAGAAGGAGACAAAACCAATTATGCATCAACTGCTTCTTTGCATAGATTGATAGAAATGCACAATACTGTTGTCCAAACCATCCTGCTTCATACAAAGATACATCTCTTTCCTCCTCTCCCTCTCTTATCCTTCTCAACTCAGTAATTTCTTTTTGAGCAGGTGAGACAGTACTAAAAAAGTTCACCTTATTACAACCTAGTTAAAAAAGGCCAAAACAGTCTTTTTCACCATAAGCAGGTGAATTGAATAATGTTAGGATATTAGATTTCTTAATCTAATTTTATTTATTTATTTTCTGGCAGAACCAGGGATTGAACTCAGGCTCTTGCCCTTGCCAGGGAAGCTCTTATTCCACTCAGCCATCTCCCCAGCCCCTTTTAAACTAAATTTAGGTAGTACTTCCTTAAAATTATTACATGGTATGGCAGAAATCTTCCTGAGAGGTCAAGTAACTATTTTTGCCCAATAGTCACAATTTATGAGTTAAAATTAGCTATACATTGCAATGAATCTAGTAAAGAGGTGATTTTGTGATTTGTCCATCCTTGTAATTTTACAACTACCATAGCACTGTAATCTAGTAATCTGCAAACTGTAGTTTGTTGTAGCATTAAATATTTTGAAGTTCATGAGAACATAGATTGTTGCCATTCTCTCACTAAGCTTAAAGTTCCTACTTTTGAATCTGCATCGCTAACTCTCTCAGGTGATCCTAGATTGGTAATCTTGGAGCCACACCTAGAGAAGCACTGGCCTTACAGATTATTATTATAGGGTAATACTCCTGGCAAATTATCCTACTACTATTTATCATTTTTATATCAAGATAAAGCTATGATGGATTTATATTTTTATTTTTTATTTTTTTGTATTTTAGGTAGGGAGGGTCTACAAGGTTTTCAGGGTCTCACTACTAAATCATAGTGATCTGCCTGTTTACAGCCTCTCAAGAGCTGGGATTACAGGCGCTTTAATCTGCTGAGCTGTTTGGCTGGCCCAGTAGGATGGATTTGATATTGTACACTTTAAAGATAAATAGAGACTGAAATAATTTAAAATGAAAACTTCGTATTCTGGATAATAGCTGAAAATTTTGTTTTGTAAAAAATCAAAAGATTCTGAAATCTACTCTTTTGCCCATGAATACCTTATTACTTCAATGTTTAAAATATTTAATTATTTTTAAAAATGTAATGTGAATACACATATTATATATATGTATTATACATATATTATTTATATATATATATATATATATATATACATATATATATATATGGATGTAAGTATAGAAGAAAACTAGGATAATGGACAAATGAAGGAAAATTATTTGAGATGGAAAACAATTATTGAAAATTGTTATGCATATAGAAATAAAGCTTTTAATGTATTCAGTAAACACACATGGGAACTTGCATTATCTGAAGGATGACAGAAACACTGATACCACATCACATCACACATGTGGTGAATTTCATGAACTGTTGCTGCTTTTAATACTATTGTAACCCCTATAAGCTAATTAACAAACAGTAATGAAATTTTATCACAGAGATCAGATAATAAGCAAGGAAGACCAGCTCTAAATGTAGTTATCATTTGAGTGAATGATAACACACAGTACCCTTTGTTCACCAAAATAATAAAATAAAGTAACATTACAACTATTGCAATGATTGTAAAGATTGTGATTATTTAGTGTATTCAAAGATTTAAGTTTTATCAAAATTTTAAAAAATTATCTCTTTATAGTAAAATAATGATTTTAGTCTCTCATAGTAATTATTTTATGATTTTATATTTCTGATAGACAGACAGATAGATAGATAGATACATAGATAGACAGACAGACACAGACCGACAGACAGAGATATGCTAGAGTTCTAAGAGCAACTAAATGAGTTTTCTCACATTGATATGGAATGATATATTAGTAAAGTTTTTGGAGACATGAACTTGGAATGAAAGAGAACTGAAAACTTGCTATGAAAAATGGTGAAAGGCATAGGATTAAGGCACAAAATGCAAGGAGTTTATAAAAGTGATTGAAACTAGTGTTTTGAATCAGAACAAGTCTGTGCAGTGTAAAAGTGTTCATTGTACTCTAGGGAAAGAAATACCCGTGGGAGTGTATTATGTGCTCCTTATGTATGCTCATTAGTTCCAAAACAAACAAGCAAACAGCTTTCATTGATGAAAGAGCTAAGAGTCTGTACCTTTCCCTCAGTACTGCTCCCAGGAATTGTATCTCAACACTTCTTCCAGAATTCTCACGAGCAAAAGGCACGTGGTCTAACTATGATCTGTATGTGGTAAGCAACATGCCAAGATCATTAATGGGATAGAATTTTGCAATTTACTACATTTCATTTTGAATAAAAGGTCTATATCATATTGTTCAATCATAGTAGAGATGACCAACTACTGTAATTATATATAGTGAATAATTTATATATTATATTTTTATTTATAATGGAAAACTCTTAACTACCAGAAATGGGATAGTAGAAATAATTAGAATTATCAAGCATGGACTACATGGGCCATCTTCTAAGGAAGACAATTTCTAATCTAGAAATGTAATTTCCTCATTTATAAAATACTAAAAGTGTACTTGTTTAGATTGTTATGGTATGAAATAAGATATACGTATCACAAATATAACTGTTACTGATAAAAAGGACACATTGACAGTTACAAAATGACTGTGTATCAGACACTTTCCTAAGTGTCACTGAACCAGATGGGCTTGATAATGAGTTTTTTATATCAAAGTAAAGACAAACTACAGCTAAAACAATTTCTGTGTGTGAACTGATATGTGAAAAAAAATAATATTTGAGGAAACCAGAGACAAGACTGCAATCAAGCTGATGGCAGAGACAAAGTTCTTGTGAAAGCTTAGCTGGATGAGGAAAGGAAATCTGCTTCCTAACTTACTAACAGGGCACCTGGCAGCAGGCTCTGGCCCTCCCCACAGGAAGCTCTCCACAGGACTGGTAGGTGTCATGGCCACTGCCATCTCCAGAGCAAATCTAGCATAGTGATGGCCGAACTTTGAGAGACCAGTACCAAACTTCAACTCAGAGTCCAGTTATTTATCATAAAGTGCCAGCACTGCAATTTAACCTGAATGCTGAGATTTAAGTTTGCACAAAAACAACTCATCTACTAACATCTTTTAGCTTATATCCACTGACCTAAGAGATAATGAAAAGCATGTAGCCTAGAAACTATAGAACATTTGATGTAATCATGACCAGGCTCTCTAAAATCAGTAAACATAGGCCTCATTCAAGTGGAGATTTCTGTAAGGCATGAATGCTGCAGGTGAGGATTATTGAATGCCATGTAACAAGCTGTTATCACACACACACACACATCAAATGCAACAAGTCCTAATGAAATTTTTCAGTTACTTGTTAAATCTACTCTGTATCATTTCTTCTTGGCTTTCTTCACTCTTGCACCATTTATGTATTTTGTGTCCCAAGCTAGAAGATTATGAGTCCTTACTAATGTCTTCCACACTTTTATCTACAACTAATTGGTCATCAAATAGTTTTATCTCCTTAATTAGGTGAAAGGATTCCTAATTAAGGTTTCACATCATTATCTATTTAGTTGTTAAGACTTAATCAGCTCTTGCTTTAAGCTATTACAATAGTTCCCATTATGTTTCTCTTCACCCAATTATGATTGACATAACTAGAATGTTGTTCACTCTTTAAATATATCCATAAAAGTATTCAAAGGCTTCAATCAAGACTGGGACGCACTCAGTGCTAAAGCACACACTTAGAATGCATAAGGCCCTCAGTTCAATTTTTAGCATTGCAGAAAATGTTTGAAAATCAAAATAAAACGTCTTCCATTATTTTCACCATCTGCAAGATTGTTTCCACAAATCTTCATTTTGGCTGATTGAGCTCTTTAATTTAGGGTCTACACTGAACTCCTTAGTAGCATTTTTCAAACTCATACTTCACACACACACACAGATAAGCTCTCTCAGCAAGGTGTGTGCAGTGGTCTATTTTGATTTCTGCCTCTATCTTCTGTCTTCCCTGCTAATCAGATTCATCAGTCAAACCAAGTATCAACTAGGATTCATGAGGGAAGTCTTTTGGAGTCTCACATTCATCGTAATCTGTGTGTTTAGATTTCCATCCATTGCTCTACTGTCACTCAGCTCACTGGTTTAGTGGTTTGTTTATGCTTTTTCTCTCTAGCCTGTCCTTTTAAAATTTTGAATTAGAAATCTTAAACATAATATTAAATCAGTATTCCTTAAATAATGAGAGAGAAAGAAATGCATACTCATCTGATTACTGTGCATAATTATACTTTATTTCAGATAGGAAAATATTTAAATTATAGGTGTTCTTAAGAAGTGCAGTGAACAACATGTTTGATTTAGTTCTCATTTAGAGACTTACATATGTAAACTTAATGAACTATATAAGTAAAATTGTTAAGATTACATTATTTGTTGGGCAGTGTTTTAAACAAATTACATTTGTTAATTTGTATAATCCCTGATGATAATTATATTAATAATATGCTTTTAGATGTACTTACATATACTTTTAGGATACTTATGTAGTAGGTGGCGAAGTTGGGTCTCAGACATTGGTAGTCTAGCTTCAATTACTCTGTCCTAAATCAGAAAGGATTCTAAAAATGTACCAAAGTCAAATTAAACCTAAAAGTACAAGATAAATGTCTAGTCAGAGATGGATGAAAGTTGTGAACCAGAGTTTACATTGCCATACAAAAGAAGTTCCTCTTCTTCATCAGAATGTATTAGGACAGTTGAAGAGTTGTAGCAATTGCAAAGCATTTAAATAAGAGAATAATTATCACTAACATAAGCAATAAGATATACACTTCTTTTTTTTGTTTGTTTGTTTTTGTTTTTTGTTTTTTGTCTTTTTTGAGACAGGGTGTCACTATGCAGTCCAAGCTGGCCTTAAGCTCACTTTGTAGCTCAGGCTGGTGTCGAACTCACAACAATCCTCCTGCCTCAGCCTCCTGAGTGCTGGGATTACAGGCCTGCACCACCACACCCGGCTTCAATAAGATATACACTTCTGAAAGTGTTTAAGGCATGAGATGCTCTAATTAAAAAGTATAAGTAGTTTTTACTATTCCTATGAAATGACAAGTACTTTGCAGAATATTACAACACACTGTATGTTGCCAGATAGGAATCTTGGACATCTAGTATGTTTCCATCAGCAGAGTCCTTGATATCTTGGAAAATATCAAAATATTATACATATATATTATATATATTATATGTGTATATAATATATATATATGGCCAATAGACTGTCAATTGGCCATGTTAACTTGTTAGGGAGTATATCAGCATGGATCACTTTGAAAAAGTAAAAAAGTTAGCTTGATGTTATGGCATACACCCTGCACTGGGGAGACTGAGGCAGGAGGGTGGCTATGAGTTTGAGTCCAGGCCAGCCTGAACTACATAGCAAGACTCTATATTAAAAACCAAAAGTTTACCAAAAAAAAAATTAAAAAAATAAAAGTTAAAAGGGAAGCATATTTAAAAGCCCTCAGAAGTATCACTTATAAGTATACACATTACATTACTTATTTTACATATTTTCTTTGCACAAAATAAAAGTTAAAAGTATAGAAATATACATAATACAAGCACTTCTTTCATTTGAATTTTTCCTATGACATAAATAAAAGCATTTTTTACTAGACTGAAGCATTAGAAGGTAAATTCTAAGATTAAATAATTGCTATTGTATTTTAAAATATAAATTAAGTAAAATGGACATTGATTTCTCATGTTAATTTTCATTTTTTATATTAACAACTGGTTTATTCTGTTAGTTGCTATTTAAAAAGCTGAACCATTTCCCATTTTATGGAGTAATTGTAAGAAAGTACATTTCCTTAGTGTATGAAAATTAAATGTACTATTAGAGCTGAAAAACCATATGACTTCATCTTCTTTTGTGATGTTTTCTTCCATTACTTTTAGTCTTATTTTTAATTTATAAACATGCTGTAAAGAGTTACAAATACATAATTCAAATTCCAGAATAAAGCATACTTGGGATGGCCCACACTCGGAACATAACGCTTCTCTAAGCGTGAGGTCGCTTTTCGTTGGCATGTCAATTCGAACCTAAGACATGACCAAGGAGCACATGCTCCAGTTACTACTGGTGAGTGTAGATTTAAATGACATAAGAGCCTAAAATTCTGAATAGCAAGGGAATGGAATAGAACACATTTTATTATGAACTTTAATTATTCATCCAGAATCAAGCTATTTTTGTACTCTAAGCAAGACAAATAAAATGAGTTGTTTGTAGCATCCTCATCTGTCTTAATTAATCCTTATGTTGCCAAATTTCCAGGACTACTTGGACGGTGTGAAGACAGTCATATGACTAATGCCTGAATATGACTGCAGGCTAAGGCAGCAAGCTTCCAATCTGATTAAAAAGTAGGCAGTTGTGAAAAGATACTAATACATGAATAGGTTTCTGGGATTGTAGGGGACAAGATGTCAGTTTCAGAAAAAAAAAACATATATATTATTTTGGGAGGAAGAGTCTACAGGGTGCTCAGGATCTCACTACTAGATTAGATTTGTAGTGATCTGCCATTTTTACAGCCTCTCAAGAGCTGGGATTACAGGTGCCCGCCACCACGCCCAGTCTCAATCGCCATCTCAGCGCACCCCAGTGGCAGGGCTGGCATGGCAGGTGGGGGATCAAACCCCTGGCCTCTGCACCTGCTTGCAGGTATTTTGAACTGCTGAGCTATTTGGCTGGTCCATCAGAAAATAATAAAACACACAAACATTTGAGGAAAATGTTGTAGATGTGTGTGTTTGTGTGTGTACACAGGTGCATGCACATCCTTGTGTGTAACTGAGCAAAACATGAATGTTCTTATTTTCTGCTAAATACTTCTCTGTGTATTGGACTAGGGCTTCCATTTCAGTATAACTGCCTTGCGAATATCTTCTATTAGGTAAGAGAACTTGAATCTTTGATAGAGTAAGAGACCACAGTTAATTTCTGAACTAATTCTTAAATTTATAATTTAATATTTTATAAATTGGGATTTATACTTAAAAACTATTACTATTTAAGAACATGTCTCCAATAACATATCCAATAGTCTCTCTATAGTGCACTATGAATCCACTTGTTGGCAGGGAAGCTTGATACAATCACTTAACCGTTAACACTTTAGTTTTCATATTTGCAATGTTAACCAGTTGGAGTTGTATATTTATGTCTGTGTATATTAATTTTGGACAACTCAATTAAACCTTACATTGTCAATAGTAATACAAAATATTGACTCTTCATATTTGTAGAACCAAAGTGTCGCTCATACTCACTTATAGCACAGCTATCATTTGGTGTTATTTATAAAGTTATCTGAGAATCAATTCTGTTATCTACTAAATACAGCCTATACATAAATTGATTATATTTTAAAAGGAATATGCTATTGAAAACACAGTGAACAAGACACAGGCACACTTACACACACACACACACACACACACACACACACACACATGCCTGTTATTATCAATTTAATAAATGGTCAAATGAAAGTTAACCATTTTATATACCATACATTAAAAAGATTACTTTAAATTTTTCCTGCCACCCAGTGCTAGTATTTGTACTGGCCTTTTTCTTCCTCAAAAGAAGAAACAAAACAGTTTTAATCTAGTGAACCAGTGATTTCATTCTATTGCAGAGCCCTCCGATTCACAGTGTGTTGTTCTTTCTTTGAAGTGAAATGTTCTCACACAATAGCTACTGGATTTATGATGTTTAATCCGTTCCTCCAGAAGTTTTCAGTCCGTAATGTGGAATAGATATAATTTTACAATTTGCTGATTTTCTATTTGGAGACTAAGATACCCCTTCAGTAAATATAATTTATATGTGATTTGCTTTTGCAGTCAAAGAGAAGATGAAGTCAGGCATTTTTCCAAACAGAAAACACATTCATAAATACAATAATGAAGGCAGAGAACGGTAAACATCATAAATGCAACATTCATAGAACTCTTATCTTCAAAACAATTGGTGGTGATATTGTAAGCAACTCTAATATCAGGAGACCTCATTAATGTGTCAGTCCTTTTATTTTGCTGTTGGATTTGTTGACAGATAGTAATTGGGTCACTGTATTGAAATGCCCCCTGTAAGCTCAGAATGCGCTTGTGTTGGTTGTCATGACAACCATAGTGGTCGATTAAACATGCTCAGAAATCAGGAACCTAGGTTTCTCAGTTAGCTGTTAAGTAGATAGGAAATTAGAATAAAAAAAAAAAAACATATCTAACTAGTGGCAAATTGGGCAGATTTTTTTTTTTATTGCCTTGAATGGGCTATTGCATATTTACTCATCCAGCATTAATAATATAAAATTCTCATATACTGAAAAAACTAGATACTTAAAATTCATTCTGATGCTTCAAAAATCTGCTTTAAATTTAGATGACTTTTCAGAAGAAAGGCAGAAATAGCCTTATAACACTAGGTATTGTATGAGAGATAATGCTACTATTACTCAGACCAAAAATGTTGCTATAAATGATCATTTCTTTTTAGCTCTTTCCCCTTTTACACCATTCTGTGGATTGCATGGCAGATGAAATGTGCAGATGGCATTTGGAAGTACACTGGCACACAGGCACAGATTTTGCTGGCCAGCATGGCCATAGCCAATTTTAGGGATGAGAAAGATGGTGAGAGAACAGATCATTCAAGGGAGAATTGAAGCTGGATCATTACTGATGCTAGAGATCCCTGACACCACCTTTCATTCTAGTTTGTATGAGCTCCATTACTTTGCCTTAACAGCTATTAGCATAAAGACAGAAGTTTACCAAAATTTGGTGGTAAAATTAAGGCAAATGATTATATTCACATAGTCCAATTATTATTTTTTTCTTTTTCTTTTCATCTTTGATTTCCAGTACTTCAGACAAAATTCAATAACAGCGGGTAAGGAACTGACAGACTGGCAAGTGCTGCGTGTGTGTGTGTGTGTGTGTGTGTGTGTGTGTATAACGTAGTAGTGTTCTAGCTAATTAATAAAAAGATAAACTGTCATAAGGTCCCAGATTCAGTGCCCAGTTCCTCACCAAATTTAAAATAAGATTTAAAAAAATCAAGATAAACTGGACCAAAGACATATATTGTTTCTCTAATTCCATTAAGAACCCCAACTATCGATATGTGAGGTAAGTAAAGAAAACATATTCAATTTTATTTGCTTTTATCATTGTTCCTCCATTAAGATCCAAATACAGATGTTTGGTTACAATAGAGTATAAACATAACCTAAAAATCAAAAATGTTTAAGTAAACAAAATTCATTCTAGAAAGCTAAAGCTCAGTATTCATTATAGCATTTTTAAGAGGTATTACAGATCATCTTCTCTCTATAAAAGGAAATTAACCCTACAGGATTAAGGAACTAATTAGTAAAGTAAGGGGCCTAACCCCTGGGGCTGTTATGCAAACTCAGACTTTTAGAAACCAGGATTAGATGCCTTCTAATCCTACTGCTTTCTATAATGCATTCAAACCATGGAAAACCTGGATTTATGACTGTTCATTTGGTATCAGTGACATCAACTGTGTTGTAACATACTTAAAAAAAAATCCTTATAGATTGTCTTTGTCATAGTTCCTAATCTGGAACTATGGCTCTAAGCTCTGGGTTTTGTTTCTTTTTAATTGTGAGATAGCCATATTAATTTTATTACATATTTCATTACATGTAAATGTCAGATTTGACAGGAATTTTGGAGATAAAGATGAGAATAGGTATTTACCTGTCACTGGCTTGTATTTGAAAACTAAGTTTAAAAAATGAAACACGTGGAGTACCAGGTTTTGTAAGATTTTTATTTCTTTCTTTGCAGATAGGTTCTAGCAATAAAATTTAGCTTCACTTTTCCTTTAGAGATATTTTAATAAATTTCCTAATTTGGATGCTTAGGGTTCAGTTTGTCCTTGGGAGGACACAAAATTCTTACTTTAAAAGAAAATCTGTGGCCTGAGTATTTCTAGTTCATATTTTTGTTAATGAAAATGAATGGAATTATCCTTAAAAATTTGTTTTTTTAAAGGAAAGAAAAAACAGTGATCACTGATTTCAGGATAGCAAATATGTGTATTTCTTTAGTTTCTTTTTTATTTCAACCTCATCCTTTAATATTTTTGTGTTTATTCTGTTTTTACTCTGTGTTAGTCTATCCTTAGACTTTACTCATTTCCCTTTATATTTTTCATCTCCTCTTCTTAGATTTTCCAGTTTACAAATGTCCTCCCTCTTCCTCTCCCACTTGGTTGGATTAGATTAACACATGCTAATGAAGGACTAGAAAGACCACAGAGGGAGGGGAGAGGGTGATGGAGAGAGATGTGCTTGGAAAGAGACCAAGGAAGCCTGAAAAGATGGTGCTCAGAAGAAAGTTGGGGGAATCATGAAATTGTGAAGAATGCTTTTTTTTTTTAAACAATTTAGAGCTTCCTCTTATATAATTCTTTAAGACATGCTTCACTTTTTCATTTGATTGATTTGTGTATTTATTCCTCCTTATATTTAAATATATGTTACCCTCCTAATGTATGCTGTTTTTACTCAAAATGGTGTACAGATAGTCATTAACAACATGCAAACTAACCAAGCTCAAGCTTCCATGGAGCTTACGTTCTAGGGGGAAAGTTTAGACTTAAATAATGTTTTAGTTTGTCTATGATAGCCACATTTTACAAAAGCAATTCTTTTCTGTTTAAATTGAGACACAAGAGAATTCACTAAACACATGAATGAAGTAAACAGGCAGCAGTGTCATCCTTCCTTGAAATCCAGTACGATCAAGTCAACCTATTTTTGGTTCAAACAAAGTCAGGTAAAACTTAGGGTAAATCTTTTCTTCTGTTTTGGCCTATAGTGCATAAGACATTAAGCAGGTCATCGAAAGCTTCAGATACATTTTACTACCTGGCATGTTATGGTCCATGAAAGAGACATTTTTTGAATATGGTTGACCTTTGATAAGGATTTTCACATTCACTTATGCCAACTGCAAAGAATTCAAAATAAAGGGGAAGTGGAAAACCAAAAGATAACATAGGCTAGAAGGCGTATGATCAGCATGTATTATTATTTACTGCAAACATGCACTGGTAAAAAAGAAAAACTAAATACAAAGAAATAACATTTAAGTAATTCTCACTTTTTGGTGTTTGTCTTGCATTTTCTGTTAGAGAAAGAGCAGTTGTGCAGACTGGATTGGAGGATGAGACTGAAAGTAGATGGTTGTATGGTCTAGTCCAAGATAAAGTCTATAAAATAAAAGGATGCGATTGATTCAATGGACCATGGAGAAGAACAATTGATAAGGGATGTGTCAGATTACTTCTCAAGGAGAAGGGCACGATTAGACTAAAGTTACTATAATTTGCTTGAGTGGTAAAGAGAAGAGAGACAAGGAAAGCAGAGAAAGTTTTGGGGTGGGGGGATGTTTTGTTTCAGAAATTTGGAGTTTAAGGTGATCCTAGGAGGCCAACAGGCAACAGAAAACAAAGCGCTAAAGAATGCAAAGGGAGCAGAAGACTAGCACCACCAACCAGGATATTTTTTTCTCCAAACACAAAGGTGAAAGGTAAAGCATCGAACTTTGTAGATACCAATGCCTACACTTAAGTACCTGGGTGAAGGAGAACCACCTTTTGGAAGAGAAGCATAATCTGGAACAAGGGCTTCTTGTGGCTGCTGACCACTATTCATTTTCAGAACAAAAAGGAGACTTTGCCAACCTTCAAAATTGTGATGCTTAACTTTGTCTATATGAGATGCTCAGGCATTCTCAATTCATGTGGCAATGACCCACTCTTTTTTTTTTCATGATGTTTGTAATAAAATAATTCCACCTACCACTATTATCTTAACAGATATCAGTGTGCTTTCTATTGAAAATTTAAAATATGTTATGTGTTCTCTGGAGCAATGTGAGGTACTTTGGGTAGCAAGTTAGAAACTTGGGTAGCAGTTTAGAAATTTTGGGTAGCAGGTTTGAGCTGTGCTTTCTCCCATCTTTATCAAAAGGGACATTGCATCCTATTCTGATCTCCACTGAACTCTGCTGTCTCTCCTAGTCCATCTGCGAGCTGCACAGGAAAGGACCAGGTCGTCTTGCTCATCATTTCCTCCATTATGCCCTGGATAATTGGTGATCGGCTTGTGGCAGGTGTGCAGTAATGAGCTGTTGAATTAACCCAAATTATCAATGGGTTAATCCAATCAACCATTGTGTGCAGTGCTGATTTAGCTGCATGCACTTAAATTCTGGCATTTTATTTTACCAGAAGCATCTTAATTGTCTTTTTGAAATCAGTAGCAATATGTAAATAGCATAAATGCTAGTGCTTTAAAAATTAATTTTAGATCTGCGTAAGAGGAGATGGAGAATTAAGAGAATAATCAGTTTGGTAACTTTTAAGAGTTGTAGGAGAGATGAGAGTAATAAATATAACAAAAGTTAAAATTCAATGATTTATTCTTGCAGCAACTATAGGAGGTATCTATCTATCTATCTATCTATCTATCTATCTATCTATCTATCTATCTATATCTATCATCTATCTATCTATCGTCTATCTATCTATCATCTATCTATCTATCATCTATTTATCTATCATCTATCTATGTATCTATCTATCTATCTATGTATCTATGTATCTATCTATCTATCTATCTATCATCTATCTATCTATCATCTATCTATCTATCTATCTATCTATCTATCTATCTATCTATGTATCTATCTATCTATCTATCATCTATCTACCTATCGTCTATCTCTCATGGTTGGCAGGGCATCTGATTCACTTTTCTGCTCAGTGTGTTCTGAGCCACAGGTTATTGGTGTATCTGCAGTTATGCTGGGCTTGATTGCCTGGAATGCCTTAGTGGTCTCAGCAGTTGGTACTGGTTGACGGCTGTAAGCTCAGTGGTGACTGTGTCATGTGGCCTGGGCATGGGGCTGGGACGTCTTACAGCAGGGTGGTCGGGCTCTCATAGGGAACATAAGTGATTCTCGGAGACCTAGACAACTCTCACAGGCTTCTTCCACTCTCGCCTCAGACATGAGAGAATGTTTATTCTGCTAGATAGTACTTTCCAAGGCAAGTCACAGAACCTAGCCCAGCCTCAAGGAGAGAGGAATTGGACCCTCTTGTTTATGACACAGTAGGCAGCATGCCTAAACAGGGAACAAGTTGAAACTGCCAGCTTTTGGTATATACGTGTATGTGTCATTATTTTTCTTGTTTTAGAAATGGGAAGATACATTTGTGGGGATATTAGGAACTTAGCTTTGTAGTTGGTTAGTGTAGGGTCAGAAATCTAACTCAGAGAATTCATTGCTAGCACCTCTACTCTTGTGCCACAGCCCAGCACTGCCTCGTATGCTGGCAGAACGGTGCTCTCCTCTTTCATTCATTGTTTCTGTCTCTCCTCTGCCTCTCTCTCTCTCTCTCTCTCTCTCTCTCTCTCTTTCATTCTCCATTTTCCTGGCACTCCACTTCTCTCTCTCTCTCTGTCTCTCTTAATACTATTATCTGTCTCTCATAGACACATGCATGTTATATTTTATATTAAGTATATTATATATTGAGGTGTAATTATGGAATGGTCTAACATCAGAATAATACTTTGCTTTTTCATAGTTTAAATTCACATTATTTTGTTTGCTAATGAATTGAAATTTTTCTTCAGTAATTTCATTTTGAAATAATGTTAAATTTACAAAAGCATTGCAAAGATAGTACAGAATGTTTCAGTATAAACTTTCACAGTTTCTCCTCATGCTTATGTAACTATCATACATTTATCAAAAGTAATAAGTTTACATTGATACTCTCTAGCTAGCTATAGAGTTCATTTGTTAAATAGTCTTGATAATGTTTCAAGGTGAGTGATGAAAAGAAGTGTAAAATGTCTCCTTTATTTTCTTCAATGTAGATGGAAGAATCTCGTTAGCATGATTTTTTTTTTCAGAACTGGGGATTGAACTCAGGCCTTTGTACTTGCCAGGGAAGTGCTTATTCCACTGAGCCATCTCCGCAGCCCCTCAGCATAATTTTTGAGTAAAGTGGTGGAAATATTTTATACTATTTATTTATTTTATTAGTTATAGGGTTTCACTATGCAGCTCAGACTCACAGTGATCCTCCTGTCTCAGCCTCCTCAGCACTGGGATTACAGGAGTGCACCATCATGGCCAGTTTAGGTGGCCAGCACCACACACCCAGGATTCAAGGCCAGCATAGCATGCAGTACTGGGGATTGAACCCAGGTCCTTCTGTTTGCATAGGCAGGTGCTTAGACTGCTGAGCTAGCTGCCCAGTCTTATACCTTATGTAGCAGAATTTGGTAATGGTAATGATGATGGTGATTGTAGCTAGAGCACTGAAATTTTCTGTGTTCTGCCTTATAGTAATCCAGTGAGACATATGTCATGGTTACTTAGATTTTTAGAGTTGAGAAGTCTGAGCTTTCGTGACTTGTCCTGGGCTCACGGACATCATGCCACCTGGTCTTTGCAAACACATGGAAGTGGGGATGGTATTACAGTGCTTTTAAACACAGAGTTCCAAAATTATAGAGTACAATAGATTCAAAATCAGTAAAAAAGTAATGATAGCAAGCTATTTATCTTTTTTAGAATAAAATCACTGGTGCAATAATAGGGATGTGATGAGATTGGCTAAGGGCAGGAGTTGTGACCAGGAACTGGCAGAGACACGGGAAGGAGGAGGTACTCAAATCACTTGTTTTGCTTTTTGGTAACAAGGTGAGAAATTGCCTTACACTATGACTTAAAAGATGGATTATAGATAGAGCATTATTCTAAGAGAATCCTCTGGATTGTTGTTTTATATAGTGCATGTAAAGATTCAAAGTCTTCAGAATGCAGAAGAGAATCTCAAGTGAAAGGTCAAGATTGTGAGGAAAGACCAATATTTGAGCTATATGTTCTTCTTTGTTTTGTTGTTTTTAAATTTATGTCAATAGAATTAAGTTGGATGGGCCAGAGATAGCTCAGCTGTCTAAGCACCCGACTAGGCAAATGCAATGACTTGGGGTTTGACGGCATAAGGACTCAGGTTTGATCCCTGGTATCACATCCCATCCTGGCCCTGCCCTGAGCATGCAAAATCAGCCACCAAGACCAGGCATGGTGGCATGTGCCTGTAATCCCAGCATTGGGAAGGCTGAAATAGGGGGATCACTATGAGTCTGAGCTGTGTAGGGAGACCCTATACTGAATACATAAATTTAAAAAAATAATTAAGGTTGATGCTTGAGTTCTCCATTCTCACGTTACCCTTTCCTATAAATTCAGGCTATCAAAATACATTACGTGAGTTTCTTCAGGTTACTCAGATCTGTAATAGGAAAATGTATGTGCTTACATGATCTCCCTCTCCCACTCTGAAGGATGAATAACATTATTATAATTCAAACTAATGAGATTTTCAGCATTGTTTTATTTTACTTTTATCATGATGTCTTTTTTATACATCTATGAGTTATTCATTATTATTGCAATTAACTATAAACTGTCCTGTGTCTCTTAGCCGCTTCCTTTTCCAATCGATTGACTACATAGCTTTTAAGATTTCTAAGTTCCTCTACTGCAGATACGGATTTTATACATATTAATGCTTTAACCTGGCTTATGTGAGTAGTCAGAGTTTGGGTTTTTGCTTTAGTTTTTCCATTTGGAAATATCTGTAACTACCCAGTAAAATAAACATTGCTATACATGAATGAATGAAAACTCTCTAAATATGGACATAAAGAACATGGGGAGGACTGATTATGAAATTACTTCCTTGCTTTAAAGCTTTGTGGTGTCCTGATATTCTAGGTATTATTTAAAATGATAGTTTGCATGTATACAGATTTCAATACTGTGGAATTCAATATTATTTCAAGGTAACATCATTGATAAATAGTAACTTATCAAGCAAGTATGGTAATGTATACAAAGTACGGGCTTAAATATGCACATGTTGGGTGGGGCACACTATTACCGAGTTTGGGTGTGACTTGGTCTGCAAGAATTTATCTGTCTGAATCTTGATTCCCTAAGCGGGGATATTAAAATGAGGTGAGAACATTACGGAGGGTGACATATTGGAAAACAAGTCTGATTGCTTCCTGCACAGTTTCCTTTCCTTCCTGCAAATAGAAGCTATCTCTGTTCAAGGTCGGATGCCCACTGCTGTCTTCCATCATGTGATGCAGCCTGGGGTCCTTGCCGGAACCCACGGCGGGCTGGTAAGCCTTTCAGTGTCCCGAGCTGAAGCCAAGTAAATCTCCTTTCCTTACAAATAATTCAAGGGCCAGCCAAATAGTTCAGAGGACTAAGGCGCCTGCATACAAGTGCAGGGACCAGGGATTCGAGCCCCCAATCTGCTGTGCCTGCCCTACCCCCCAGGGCGCTTTGAGATGGCAAATGAGACTGGGTATGTTGGCGCACCTGTAATCCCAGCTCTTGGGAGACTGTAAACAGGACGATCACTATGAGTTTGATCTAGTGGTGAGACCCTAAATGCCCTGTAGACCTTTCCCTAAAAAACAAACGAACAAAAACAAAAGCCAAATAATTCAGCCTTGGGGATTTTATTACAAAAACAGAAAACTGATTCCTGTACCTATGTTATTTAATTCTTATCCCACTTGCAATCGCTCTTCACTTAATTAACAAGTATTTATTAAATGCCTAATCTGGGGTGAATAATAAACAGAAATTTGTGTGATTTTATGCAGGATTTCTTTTTCAGTTAGAAACTTGAAGCTCATGCAAGTGATTTATCCAAAACTACAACATTAATTCAAATTCTGTCTTTTGCAACCGTATTTTTTCTCTACTATCTCTAAGTTATTGTATGTTATTAAAGCTTTTGTATTTTTGCACTTAACAGAAGTGTATTTTTAAAATTTGCTAGCCAGTCTTCAGTGTTTGTCTTCAGAGATGTAGGCTATAGGCTGTCTTTGACTGAGCATAATGACAGTTGCTCTCACTTACTGAGTGCTTTGAGACCCAGGACACTGTTGAACTGTGTCTACACAAGGCAAACATGTTCACATGCTGCATGTAAAATGATAAGCTAGACTGATTCACCAGAATGTTATTGTAGTGATAATAGGTTGAATAATATGTTGTAAGTCTTACTCTGTAACATCATATGCTTTTGAAAAGAATCCAGGAAGTCTGTATAAAGTGATTGGGAGGGTAGGCAATATGTATGATAAATCCAAAACAAAGCATCAACCACTCCATGGAAATTATAGATTTTTTTTTTTTGTGTGTGTGTGTGTGTGTTTAGCGAAGGGTCTACAGGGTATTTAGGGTCTTACTACTAGATCAGACTGTAGTGATCCTCCTGTTTACAACCTCCCAAGACCTGGGATTACAGGCATGTACAACCACACCCAGTCTTGAAAATGGGAGTTTTTAAAATACTTACATAAAGTAATGTTTTCAGCAATTTAATTCATCAATATAAAGTAGTGTTTTATAGGGAATTATACATCAAGTGGGTAGCAACCAGTACACCTTATTTATTTATTTATTATAATGAGTATTAAACACCAAGGTGCTCTCAGCTACAGAGCTACATCTCCAGGCTTTATTATTATTATCTTTTCTTTTTTGAGGCTTGATCTCACAGAATTGCTCAGTGAACTTGTTTTCAGGGGAGTAGTCCTACTTCCTCAGTGCCCCAGGCTCTCTCCATGAGATTTAAGTAGGCATTATCAAGAGAAGTAGTAGTGTTTCCAAGGAAAGGTAGAGACCTGAGGTGGGTGGAGCAGAAAAAAAAAAAAAAAAACATGGAAACAATCTTCCTTTATTTCACAAACATTTTTAAGAATTTAAAAGCTTAGTTTTCATTTACTCCTAATAGTTTAGGGATATTTTGATCATCATTTTAAATATCGAGTTGGGCTATTAATGATAAATTTTAACAGCTTGACAAATGTTAAATTTGACAAATATCAAATTTAAATTTAAATAGCACCCAACTACCACAGGATCAGGCTAATAAATACATCTTATCATTAAGCATTTCATACCTACTTAGAATCATTTTTCCAAGAAGAAACTTAGATCATATATTAAAAAAAAAGAATGCTTGTCGGCTTGCCATACTAGTAGTTGAGATATGATCTAAAATTGTTTTGTTAGTACATGTCTATAATATATAATATTACATTCACTTTGGAAAAGTGTTACAGACATGGCGTATTGCCAAACAGGAAGTACACTGAATTTCAAGGGTTTGCATGAGATTAAGCTGCAACAGAAACCCCATGTAGTGGTATGCACCTGTAACAAAAGTACTTGAAAATTTGAAGTAGCTGTGGGAGACTCTCACAAAACAGAAAAAAAAAAAAAAGCACGCATTTAAAAAAGGAGGGGAGGGGCTCCAGGTGTAATTGCAGTAGAGCACCCCTGTCTGCAGTCCTGGCTGCCTACAGCACTAACTGACCTTCAGTAGAGAGATGATAGATAGACAGATAGATGATAGAGCAATGATTACAGCTTTATTGTATTGCTCATTTTTAATCCATCATAGATGGAATGTGGTAAAACATAAGATTCGATGTAAAGGTGTACTCCACTGTACTGTGAAAATAGGAAGGATAAGAAGGAACTACAAAAGAAAGTAGTTCATATGCTTATTTTCTGTAAATACCAAAAGGAGAAAGTGAAGACATTCATTTGAATATCAAGTCATCTTAAGGGTAGCTCTAGTCTAGTATATAAGCGTTTATTGTATAGTCTGATGAATTTACTGCTTTAGTATTATCCTCCAAAGCTTTATCATCAAAGTGAGATCTATTTTTCTCTAAAAATATTATACTCCCAAGATCTTCATCCCCTGTAGATATTGGAAGCAATCCCAAAATTTTAATAACAACAAAGGAAGGTTGGTTAGTTATTGCAATTTTAAAATGTATGCTAGTTTAAAACCGGTGGGCAAATTATGTATCAGATTCAAAATGATTTGTGATTGTCTACTAAAGAATTATTTGCATCATTAATTATAATTATAAAAAGCTAGTACTATAACTTATGAGTAGATGCATAGAGAGTGTTTCTAAAGTCGGATTTTGTTAAGTCCATAAAGAATGTTCTCTAAAGCATGTCTAGGTGGAGCAGTGTATCTTGGCTCAGGGTCTGTGAGGGTTCACAGTGGGCCAGTTGCAAGGTGACCTGGCACCACAGAGGTGGTGCGATCTCATGGCACAGTAGGTGGGAAGTGGGGAATCTGCCCTTTTTTCTCCCTTCAGTTCAGGCTGCAAGGCTGTTGGTTGACACCCATGCCCAGGGTAGAGTTTCCCTCTTAGGGAGATCCAATGTCCATGCCCAGAACTGTTCTAAGCCAGTCAGTGCACTAATCTAGTGCCACACATTCACAGTCCAGGGCCACATACCCACGATCCCATCACTTCAAGCGTTTCCCCAAGAAGTCTATGAGGTCTTGGTTTGTTTTTGTTTTTGCTTGGAGACATGGTCTCTATGTAGTTCATATTGTCCTTGGCTCATGTTGTAGTGTAGAATGGCCTCAAGTTTGGTTAGGAACCTCCTTCCTTAACCTTCAGAGTACTGAGATTATAGGAATATGCTACCATACCTGACTGGGGCTATTTTTTATAAATATAATAATTAAAATCTGTTTTTTCATCATGGCTGGCTAATACACAAGGCTCATTATTGGAGTTGGTCTCTCCACTATTAATTGCTAGAACTGAGACTCAGATCCAAATTTTGTTTCTCCAAAGCTATACTCCTGTAATTGCTCACTCACTGGCTTATATTTCCTTTCCATCCTTGTTGCAATCTTCTCCCACCCAAACAGCCATAGCTGTTATGATGCTGAAATTTAAATGGAGGATTTTATAAATTTTATGTATACTTTATTTCTTTGCTTCATGAGAAAACTATGATTTCTTTAAATAGTTCTGGCTGTTGGAATTTGATTTGATTTGGGCATGCTGGCCTTGACAACATGCGATTTTTAGACTTATCTCAAAATGGATTTCACCATGTTTCCCTCATTTCTAAGACCTCTACTTCTTTCTGTACGCTGAAATATGTGACAGTACTTTGAAAACATGACTGGAATTGTAGAACAAATATGTGAAACAGAATAATGGACTTCAATTAGGACAGCACAATTTTGTGAGGAAGTAAAGTGGACTGTGAAGCTAAGCAACGTTTAAGTGAATATTGCCTGTTGGTGAAGCTCATGCCCTCGTTGTCGCTACCCTTCTTCGTGCTTTCCAGATCAGTGTGGGCTTACACTAAAGACTGGTTAAGCTAAAAGATGCTCAGAGGTCCCTTGCACACCTGACTTTTTTGGCAGCCGCTCAAGTTCTGCCATCATGAAGCAGCACAGTTCGCCCTTTCAGTTCCGAGCTTCTGGAACCCCTTCCTGATTCCCTTCCTTGCATGAAGGTTGGTGATGTCTTTGTTTGAAAGCCAAGTGGCAAGATGCATTTGCTTTTACTGTCTGCTACATGAAAAAGGCACATTAACCTAATTTTCCATGGAATTTGCATATAAATTGACTTAATACAGCGCTAAGTTAGTTCAAACTGGGCCACAGTTAATGCAGACTTTGAGTACAATATTGAATTGAAAGTTTTCTCTGAATGAAGGCTCTTGCCATAGACCTCTTTGAAAAAGACTTCGTCAAAGGGTTATCTCTTTTATTGTCTCTTTTCAGAAACCCCTGGTTTCAACTTACGGCAATTTTCATGGTAGTTCTCAAACCATAAATTAATAGTGATGTCAGGTATATTGTGTCCTTAGCTTTTTATAATTTGGAAGTTTCCTTGAACTGCATGTCAACTGACTAGTGTCATTTGACATTTCTTACTTCTTTCTCAAGGTCTCCTCCTTAGTATTCCAGCCTGTTGTGAGTATACACAGAGTAAAATATAACCTCTCTTTCTTATGCTTTCATTTCTCTGTGTATGTGGATTCACTGTGGTGAAATGGCTCTTTCTTACGGAAATTTGCCTTGGCCTTCCTGAAGTGAGTAGATTTTTGGAGTGTATTTTACACATGGCTTGCTTTATATTAACTTGTGTGCTGTTTTATATCACCAGAAAATTTCTTGTAGCCTCTCTGTTAATGATGAAGACTTTTAGTAGAGAGGGCTTTAAAGGGAGGCATTGGGCAGGGAGCATCCTTGTTTCTTTCCTCCACTCTTTTCAATGTGTTATTTTTTCCCACTTCATTTTACATAGAAAATTCTTGGCAGTAGATACAAGATGATAAAAATTACTAAGAGACTGAAACAATATTTGATTTAATGGAAAAACAATCTAGAGATTTTAGTCGAACTCTTAAGTACATGTACTAAACAACACAATGCTCTTTTTCCTTTGGCAGGCATGAGTTTGAAGAAATACTATTATAGAAATATTGCTTGTTTTGCATTGAGTTGTATATGGAATCTTAAAAAAGAGACAAAGCACTTCATTCTTATGTGTTCTTTGGTGACAGCAAAATATCAAGGGACCTCACCAAATTTTTTTTTAGCTGATTCAGGTTAGCATTTTCAACATTTTGAAATTTTTGAAGTTGACATTGTTTATTTGATGCAAATATTTCTCTCAACTGTAAATATTTTGAAAATGCTATTTTTGTTTCATCTTATGGGGTTGTAGAACACACACACACATATGTGTGTGTGTGTGTGTGTGTGTGTGTGTATATATATATATATATATATATGTACATATGTTTTTTGGTTTTTTTTTCAGTACTGTGGATTGAACTCAGGACCTTTCTTCTACTGAGCTATCTCCCCAGCCATGACGAAGCATTTAGGTTAAAAGACAAATTGATATGAACCTGAATTTTCTCAGCCTTGGAAAATTTTACACACTGCTTGCAATAGACTATAACAACATTACTGCATGTATTTGATCAATTTATATCTTGTCTTCATTTTGCATCCACATCAGCAATTGTTTTAGTTCAAAATTCAGGGGCATGGTGTTCATTTAAATTTTCTCACAAGTATTTTTGTGAAAACAATGAGCAAAGGAAGAAAATTCAACCTACTATTAAATGTTGAAGACTGTATTTTTGAATGTATCAGTGTGATGAACTCAGACAGAAAGTAATTGTTATATATAAAGGAATTAAATATTTCTTATCAAAATGTTTTTATTTGCCAAGAATGAGCTTCTAATTGATTAATTGCAGCTTAATTGTTCATTATTAGCATTGACATTGTTTGTTGTATTCATTGTGATGAGGATCTTAGCATTCGATCCGATATTTTTATAATGCAAAATATTTTAAAAATTCATACATGACTGAACTTATTTTGTCTGTCTGAAAAGTCAAAGGTTGACAGTTTTCAGATTCTCCTGGGAACTTAGGCATTAGTGGAGTTTATGTCAAAGTTTCAAATCATTTTTTTAAAAGTTTATTAAATTCATTTTGTCATTTGATTACATCAGTGTCCTCATTTTAAAATGTGAATTTTAAGTACTTCTATAGTAACAGTAATAGTATTAGAGATTAAGTAAGAAGGGAATCTGCATACTCTTTTAGGAATGAAAATTTTATTCAAATAAGATTAATAAGCCTACCAGTATTTTGCAATAATTAACAAGTGGGTTTTATATGCTATTCTGTTATCTATTCTATTGTTAATTGTTGGCTATTTGTATAACAGAAAGAAATACAAGACAATTTTTTTTTCTTGGTTGTCTTTGCATGCACTAGTGAGGCCCTGCTTTTACAATACTAACATCTAAACTGATAATAATTATATAACTATGAACTGTATAATGTGTCCTTCATAAATCATATAGACTCTAGATTTTTAATATTGCTGAAGAACTTTGAGCTCTCTTGGTCAAATTTGTTAGAATTGGGTTTCAATCAGTTGATATGTGGATGAAAGAACTAATTAAAGAGATTTTATTTCATCTGAATTAATTTATTTTCAAGAATATATTATTAAAACTGTTCATGATTGGTTCATCAGTTGGTTTTGGATTACTAGCATATTGATATTTATTATTTCTATTCTTAAATGAAGAATTGTTCTTTAGTCTGTTAAGGTTTTCCAAATCCAGATTTGTCCTTCAGATTTTCTGTGTACTGAAATGAAAGCTCAGGCGAGCCCTTTGTCTGGAGATAACTATAGCTTGTACCCCAGCTTGTGCTGTGTTTCTATGGAAACTGCACAGGACTCTGAGGCATAAAGGGTCTTGTCCAGCCATGCTTGGATAGTCAATCAGAGTTGCACTCCCCTTTGAATTCTTCATCGTAATATTGTGATTTCTGTTGTTCTCCAAATAATCTAAATAAAATGTTACAAATTTCCCCTCCAATGTCATAATACACAGATGACATTTATTAGCAAATTAGAACCTATGGGATATTAATGTTACAATTATTGTTACAGATACGTTCATAAATATAAAAAATCAACATTTACCTGGAGAATTGTCATTTTATAGCAGATAAAATATATTTCCCTATATTTTAATTTGAATATTTATTTCTTTTCTTATTTTAAACATCTATGTCAAGAAGGTATTCCTATTTTGTGCATTTATTGTGGAAGTGAAACATCAAATCTGGAAATAGCTTCAGAGTCAGAGAAAGGTATTTGTTCTGTTTAAGACCTATGTAGTGATTTTATTCCTTGTTAATGTGTTACATACAGAAAAATCAGTCTTCTGAAAACCCACTGAATTGTTTTTCTTTCTATTTTTTACATGTTCTGCAGCTCATAAACATTGGAATGGTAACCACGTGAACTGCTGCTTCACATCCATGGTTTATTCAGGAACTGAGAGATTATTAGCCAAGAGGACTCAGAGAAATGTTACAATGCTTTGATCTGTAATCAAAGTCACATTATGTTAATTGGAATTTCCCTGCTTCTGTTTGATTTTGGAATACATGATAATTATGTTTTCTCTCTAATGGTGATCCTCCCTTTTCAAGGTATAAAAGTAGGTAGATTTAAAAATATGGAAATTTATGCACAATTATAAAACACAGAAAAAAAAAGAAGATGAATTTAGAACCGAAGGATGTGAAAAATGACACTCTTTTGTTCTGTGCTTTCTCTTCCCTTCATCTTTAGTTCTTTTTCTTTTTCTTTTTCTGTTTTTCTTTCTTCCAAGAGTAGATAGAAGCCACTCAGGAAGAGATCATAGGTCCAAAATTCAGAACAATGTTTTTCAGAAAAACTGGCCAATCTAAACAGGGGTGATCTGGACTGGAGTGGGGTGCAGTGTTTTCCTCTGTGACCTGCCTGTGACTTTTTGGGTGGCACACTGGTAATCAAGGGCACGACAAAGCTCTTTGTCAGTGTGGCACTACTGGATGCATTGGACATTTTTCTCTCCTCTTCCTCTTCCTTTTTTAGACCTTTAAAACTTCAGCCTTTTCTGCTGCTTTTATTCTAAAGGGGAAGGGGCAGTGTCTTACTTGCTAGGCAGGTAAAATCTGAGTCTTCTTGGCTAATAATCTCTCAGTTCCTGAATAAACCATGGATGTGAAGCAGCAATTCATGTGGTTACCATTCCAATGTTTATGAGCTGCAGAACATGTAAAAAATAGAAAGAAAAACAATTCAGTGGGTTTTCAGAAGACTGATTTTCTGTATGTAACGCTTAACAAGGAATAAAATCACCACATGTGTCTTAAACAGAACAAATACCTTTCTCTGACCCTGATTTCACATTAAGAGATTGAGAAAATGAAAACATCTGTCTTCAACAAGGTGTCTGAGACGTATCCAGCATACACCGTTTGCTCTTCCTTTGAATTGTCTTTGGGAAGGTACACATGTGTGTCCTGAATGGAAGCAAAAGAAAACAGTCAATTCTCAGCAATGGGCAGCTGACAATGACAGAGCAAAGATCTGAAATAAATCCAGTGGCCTTTCACACCAAGAAAAATTAATTCAGATTAGTGATGAGATTAAAATATAAGATTTTTACAGAAATTTAACCAGTAGACTTGATTTAACTCTGGCAAAGCAATGCCTTTCCATTTACTCAAAAATTAAGGGAAAGAATTCTAGGTGATTTGTTATTATAAATATTTCTTTTTAGCTTCATACTTGGTGCATAGTAGGAGTCATAAATATTTTTAAATTAATGAATAAATGAATGATTTATCTATCTGGTTTGCTATGATGCCATTGCTGTTTCTTTTTCTTTTTAAAATTTGAATTCTTCATGCCTTCATTCCATTTTGTATATAAACCTCACTTGGGCAGCAATGGAAATAATATGACTGAAACTAAAAATATTGCAAATATTAAAAGATCTTAAGCAAGAAGAATGGCAAAATTCAGCTTCAAAATGTAAAAGATTGCACCTCATGGTTGCAGGATTGGGTCAGGTCAGAAGCAAGTCAATAGAGTTTTTAGTAGCTACAAAACATGATATGTCTGTGAGTAGTAATGGAAAGATGGGAGACAATTTTAGTAATATTCTCTTTTTTTCTGTTCTATCCTTTTTCTTTCCACATAAGAGAGAGAATGCATTCTCAGATTAATAACGGTGGGTAAGGAATGTGTCATGAGTGAGGTACTGGGGAGAAGTTATCTGGTATTTTCTGAATAACTTTTGAGAAAGAGGTGCAAAAATATCAAGAACGTTTTCATGGAATGAGTGCCTGAGCATTTCTGATAATGTGCTAAAGGACACAGAGTGAGTTATTACAGATGTGCTGGGGCTATTGTGGAGGGCAGTTGCTGGGGAAGGAGAATCAGGAGGGCAGGGTTGAGCAAGCTCGACTTTCAGAAACCATATGGAAGAATTCTGAAGTGCAAACTTGTCTGTACACATTTACAGGGCATGTGAACTGTGGAGAAAGGGAATTCAGTGTTATTCAGTACGATAACAACACAAAGCAGAGGGAAGTGTGAGAGATAAAGGTTGGGTGACTTACCCAAGAGACAACTCCTAATGAAATTTATGAGCTATGCCAAGAAGCTTGAAATTGATTCTGAGGTGTGGAAAATCTTTTAAAATATTATTAACATGAGTGATACATTAGAATGATAATTTTGAAAACGTATTTCTAGCTGCAAAGAAATGTATATCAGAGCTATGAGATTAAACCCCACCTAGACAGGTTGCCACAGGGGTAGGTAGCTAGGTATCACTCAATAACTAAAAGTACAAATGATAGGTATGGGCTACCAAAATAATTATAAAATTTACCTTTCATTTCTTTTTGAATATTCTAGTGGAATGCATCCAATCAGGAATCTGCTCAACTATTCAGACTATAATTATTCTTAACTTGAATATTTAACTTTCAGTATTTCCATTAAAATTTCATAGAATGATAACTGTTACCAAGGAAATTTCACACCTGCTATGAGATTCGTGGACCATGGCTGGACCTTTGTTTGGTTCAATTACAATGAACGAATATTATGTGGGAATATGTAATTTATCTGGTAAAAGTATAGTAGGCTTTGAGTGCTGGTCTGGCCCCTTTATAAGTCTGAAAAGCAAAATTGGCCTGTACAGGGTCTGGGCTCCACAGACCAGCTGGAGACCTCTCTGTGCTGTTTGAATCATAGATCGTGAACTGAACTTTCGGGCAGCTTTATGAAGCTGGGGAGAAGTTCCATTGACCTGTACTTCTAAATTCATCTTTGTGTTCTGTGCAGAATATATGCACTATACAATTTAATTCATTTGTATATCCTAGAAGAGGTTTCGTATATTCTTTCAGTCCTATAAGGTAAAAGAAGTTGTCTCTGTTTTCTAGATGAGGCCTAGAAATATTAAAAGGATTATTCACATCTATAAACAAATACCTTTGTTACACATTTTAAAAATGCTACTGCAAAGACAATGTTTGAACCCAGGATGCTTTGAAAATGAGATAATATAGAACCCTCATTAATAAATTCCCTCTGAACACTATTATTTAGGAACTTAATGGATATTCCTAAAATCCCCTTTCAGATGTACTTTATTTTCTTATTTTTCCTATACATCTTTTTCTCTTTCTTATTCATCTTTAAATAAGTCTATTAAATATGTGATAGTGTCAGACATTTAGGTTTATTTTTCATCAATATCAGGTATAACTCAACTCATTTCATTATACAAATTAAAATGTGTAAGTCATTTTCTTGGAAAAGAAATTAAGTTTGCGAGAAATGCATCAGTATTTTTCCTTCATCTCTGCACGCGCATGTGCGTGTGGGTGCACACGCCTGTGCTTCCTTGTGGGCTGGAGATGGGGACTAGAATTTCCTACTTGCTGTGAAAGTGCTGCGTCTTTCAGCTATACCGCAGCCCCTTCTGCCTCATCTTCCTGGGCTGTAGGAAATATACAAAAATACATTTTCTCTTTCCTATGTATTATAAACTCCAAGAACTGTAATAGTAACTTGAATGTCCCCAGTAGCTACCTCCTTGTTGGTGAGTGCAGTAAATGACATCTAAGACATCGTATTTGGAAGGAGTTTACAAATTTTCCTATGGAAGAAGTTGAAAGGTAAAATCTGTCTAATCTGTGACACAAAACGTATCCACACAACGGTGTAGCTCTTTACTGTTCACAGATAATTTTCATGTATTTATTTCATTTGAAATTAGCATTGACATAAGGCAGGTAAAATGTTCGGTTCTGTCAATTTATTATTATTATTACTATAATTATTATTATTACTAATGTATTTGGTACAGGGTCTCACTATGCAACTGAGACTTTGTAGTGATCCTCCTATTTTCAGCCTCCCCAGCCCTGGGATTACAGGCATGCGCCACCATGCTGGGTCTCACTTGCCAGCTTGGGGCAAGTCCAGCATGGCATGAGGTACCAGGGATCAAACCCAAGTCCTTGAACTTGCTGGGCAGGTGCTTAGTCCACTGAGCTATCTCACCAACTTTTAAACTATAGCTCTTAAACTATAGAAAAATGTGAATCCAGGTTAGCCTCCCAGCAGGCTGCTTGCTTTTCCTGTGTTTTTATTATCATATATGACACCCAGGGCATTTTTGATACAGAGGTTCTAGTTTCTCCACTACCAGGAATCCAAAGGCTTTTGAATGTTCTATAGTGAACCATGGACTCTATATCAACATTAAGACTCTAAATTCATAACTGAGAACCTTAGTCTGCTCAGCACATGTATTAGTTACTTGTCTCTTATTGCTAGAACAAACACCCGACCCTCAAAATGAGGGGAGGAAAGGTTTATTTAGCTCACAGTTATTGGAGGATTCTAGACATTGCCCCAAGTCTACCGGGTCTGGAGGAGAGGCTGGGGCGCTACTGTGTACAGGATGATGGACTCCACACCTCCAAGAGACCGCTGGCCTGTTGGGGGAGGGACAGAGTACTTGCTGTCAGTTTACTGGTTCATGCCTCTATAGGGCCCTGTCCTTCAAGCCCCGCCCTGGTCCTGTGGCCCTGCCCCTCAAGCCACTCCCTGGACCTAGAGCCTGGTCTGGCCCATGACTAACATGAGGCATTGAGGGGACAACTAGACCGAAACCATAACAGCACATGTAAGTAAATTTTACCTTTCTTGCTATACCACATATGGCAGAAAATAAGGGGAAAAAATCCAAACAAAATCAAACTCAATTTATTGTTGCCCAGTGTTTGAAGCCATTGCTATACTATCCTACTCAATCTGATACGCACAATAGTTATGTCCAGTATTTGCTTTGATGAAAACTTTCCAATTAAGAAACGTGAAAAATATTTCCTTTGAATAAATATGCTTTTTAAACGTTTGATTTCCGGTTGATAAGATTGGACAATGGATTTACAGAGTCCAGGGTTCTGGTTTTGGCAAAGGCTTGCTGTACGTAGTGCAAACACATTCTCTTTGGCCAGGTTGTAGCAGTTTTTATGTATAGAGAAATTGTCTTCCTGTCCCCTACAGGATTGTCACCTCCTCACAGCATATGTAGCTCTATTCTGCCAAAAAGGGGGCAGATTTTCAATCCTGACTTGCAAGAGCTGTTCCATCTGTAGTCCACGATCATTTCTATCAATTCTCTAACATATCTTAGAGGAATAATGTCTTCAGTCTTCAGAAAGACTGATATGGTTGCTGAATAATTGAAGAGTCCTGGTAGGTTTTATTTCAAGAAAGGATGATAAATCCATTAATTACAATAAGAAAGAAAGAAGAAAATCTCAGTCTTTGCCCCTTACTGCACATCCTTTTCATGCTCTGAAAGGCAGGGAATGAGAGCCAGCTGGAATCGTCCCTAACTACTGCGAAAGCTGGGGACGGTGTGAGGACTCTGAGGTGAAGGGTGCGTGGAGCTCTTGGTGCGCTGCCTGGCCATCAGGACACGGCAGGTGTGGAGAGCGTGCGTCACAGTCAGCGCATTAGAGCAATAGAGATCTGTTTAACTTAAAATTGATGCAGTAAAGCAATTAGGCACAATTGAGTGGTAGAAAAAGTGGAAGTAAAATGAAGATAGTGGCCCAAACTCAGACTGATTAGTGGAAATTGAAATGGCCTGACTTGAATCACTCACTTGATTTGGATTGACACCATCTCACATGTTTCTCTTGCAGAAGGAGCTGATTTTACTAAGCACTGCTGTTCTTATAGAATCCAGTCTGCTGAATTTCATAATCTGTTACCTTAGAATACCTTTCTTTTTTTTAATCTATAAAATTTAGGGGGTTAAAAAATAATTTACAAATTTAAAATATTTTAAAAGTTTATTGATATAAACTATTTTGGAGACCAAAGAATAGCATTCACTTAAGCGCTGTGACCATTTTATTTACAGTGGCACACTTGTTTTCTTACTGTGAAAACACCCAGTGAGTCTGCAGTCTACTGTAGGAGTGTTAGATTTGGCAAACAAAGTAAATGTGTAGTAACAATCTATAGTAAGCACTAAGAATGAAGTAGTTTTAGTATATTTCAAAGGAAAGCACAGAGAAAATGCACTTGAGATTTGATTATGGGAGTTGGAAAGTGTGTTGGGGAATTTGCCTTGTGGGTGAAAGCCTGAAAGATGAGTCAGGATTTATTAACTAAGAACTGGTAGCCAGGCACGTTGGATAAGCCTGGAATTCCACTACTCTGGAGGCTGAAGCAAGAACATCACAACTTTCCACCCAGCCTGAGCAATTTAGAAAGTTTGTAAGACCTTGTTCAAAAAACAAAAGTTTTTGGGTGACAGGGTGAAATGAAAACAGTCCTTGGAAGGATCCTAGAATGCTGTGTAGTGGAGAAGATGCTGACAACATGGGGCTCTAAGGAACGGAGAGTGCCATTAGGTAATGTGGGGAGGGAGTCGGTGCCCAGTTTATACAGAGATTAGTAGACTGTGAGGAGAAGGAAATTCCATCTTAAGAGTAGTAGAAAGCCTCCAAAGTATATAAAGCAAACAGTTAGTGTCTTATTTAATATTTTCCTAGCTATTCTTAAGTTTATTAAGCAAATACAGCAATATTAGTGTTCCTGCTGTCTAATGTAGCTTAAGATTGGGAAGGAAGTTCTCTACATAATAAAACTCAGTGTTACTGCTCTGAGTCCTTTCCAATAATACGGCAACTCACAAACAAAACAGGAGGAGGACAGTGTTTGAAACTTACATCCTGAGCTTTCTGTTATGAGGGGTCACATCCAATCTTTTGGGAGGGAGTAAATTTGAGAACACTAAAAAAAATCAATGTTATTTTTTAAAAATTTATCATTGGCACTTGAAAAGTTTTTTTTTTTTTTAATTTGCATTGTTTAGTAAAATACTCATTATTAAGTAGTCTTGGATTATTCTGCATCATTGCATTTTATTCTCTAAACTACATTTAAATGAGGTCACATTTCCACTACTGGAGAATTTATATGTTATTAAGAAGAAAATGAAATTATTTCCATTAGGTATTATCAAGATTGTGCTGTATTTATACCTCAAAATTTTAATTAACTAGTAAAAATAGTATGATTCTTAAAAACAGTATTAGCATTAAATAACAATCCTAGTCAGGGAATTGATTTTATATTAATCAATTGATATTTATCCAAAAGACAAAGCCTACTTTCAAAGATTTGCATACTTGGAAATTTAGATATCTCTGAAATATATCAGAAAAGTATGATCACAGTACATATTAATAGAGAGGGCTTATTGATGAAGACATTTTAGCAGTATCTGTTTTAATAGATTTTAAGTTACATATAATAGCTATTTAAAGTTTAAAATACAGTAGTTTTTAGCTTGTAGGCAACCTTGGGAGAGCACTGGCAAATTCTAATATTGGAACATTTTTACTGTACCAAAAGGAACTATTTACCTATTAGAAAACCTTTAACCATTTCTCCTCCCTTTCATCCAATCAGTGTTTACTTTCTGTTCCTATGCCTTGGGATAATCTATGTTGTTTCTTGTTTCAGGTGCTAACATTTGTATTAAAGTCTCAACAAAATAGTAACGATGAAATATATCAATATTTTACATTCGGTGTTGATTTAAATTTAATTTCAATAATATTATGGCTATAATGAATATGATAGTGATACAGGGAAGTAAAACTCCCAACCTGACCTTGATGAGTTCCTGTTCTCTAAAACCGAAGAATGAATTTTAGGAACAAACGGAGGTTGAGGAAAAACTTTTATTGGATAGAAAAGCTTCTGTTGGAGAGGGATAGAAGGAGACCTGAGCGGGTTGCCTGGAGAAGCTATCTCTTTTAGGGATTTTTATAGAGTAAAACCATGTGGGACTAAGGTAGAGAAGGGGTCTCGCTTAGGTGGATATGGGGTGGAACAAAGCTATGGTCAACCAATGGGATTACAAGCACCATTGTTCAGGTAAAGTTGATTAGGCCCAGGGCCAAATGGGGAAGCAAGTCAAGTAGTATGTGGGCATGAATAGGGAACAGGATCTCTTCCCCGTGGGGGTTGGGCTAGTGACTCACCTGGGTCTTTTCAGGTGATCGATACTTATTTAGAATATCAATCCCTGGTGTTACTGTTTTTAGCATTTGTTTGGCCTTTAGGTCTGGTTCACAGCAGGAGCCTCTGTCATTGCGGGGAGTTGCAGACATCTTGTTTCCTGTATTATTTCTTTTGAGGGCCTGGCCCTGCCAGACTGCCTAAAAATATTTTTATCTAACTCCGCTACCTACAGCAATAATAATAAGAGTAAGACATTATATATATTTATTCTTTTTTTGGGGCGTGCCTGGAATCAAACTCAAGACTTTACATTTGCTTGTCATGCTTGCTTCTCATGCTTGTCAGACAGGCTCTGTGCCACTAAGCTAAATCCTTGGCCCTGACAATAAATACAATGAATTGATCTGATGCCTTCAATAAATAATGTATACTATGCTGTTCTAACTACTGCATGAATGAAAGTCAAAAAATGTATGTGTGAATAAAACAGATGACATAAAAAGGTGGTAATACATTATTAGTAGCAATTATAGGTACCATTAGCTGTATGTATTTTAAGATTGCTCATAGTGCGGACTGACATGCATGAACTCTGTTATCTCTACATACTTTAGGAAACATACCAGAAGTCAGGTGAGCTTAGGGAGTTCAAAGCACATTAAGACGAGACACCTGTGTTTGAAGAGGGTGTGATTTTTTTTTAAATTAACTTTCTTATTTGAGAGATAAACTGTTGGTGCTATTTATCATGCTCATAGACTAGAAATGTTGAATTAATTTAAATTGTATAATCTCTAATTTTATGTGGGGAGAGATATCAGAGACTTAACTCTGGGAGCAGAGACAAGGACTCTTCAGGTTCACCTGATCACAGTTTGTTGAGTTTTAGCAGATTGGGGCAGGGGCTGGAGGAAGAGTGTGACACATTACTTAGAAAAGCCAGAGAAAATGATGAGCATCTTGAGAAACAAAGGCTATAAATTTTGCCCATTAAGAGAACTCCTTGGTCCTAAAGTTGAGAGTTTTACTGCTCTGGAGTAGGAGGGTCAGCAGCCCTGGTCCTCGGGCACCTTGGCTCTAGAGTTGTCAGAACTTCAGAGCACTGAGAGGGGAGCTTTTCCACATAGCCAGAGGGCTCTTCCTGGCCAGCAATCTAACACTTACGTAGCTTGTCTGTGACAGAGGGAGAAAGATACTCAGGCAATAGGCATTTTATAAACTATTTTAATATGTTATTAGTTGTTCAATTTTAAATTTCCAATATTTTATTTCAAAGTTTAAAACTTTTACTCATTAACTTTGGGAAAATAGATAAATAAATAGATAGATAGTAATTTAATATATTTGGGTTATCAATGTGTCTGTATGAAATATTGGTAGGAGGACACTACTGTATTTTGATAGAAGTGCAGTACCAAAGCACAAAATCAATTTCATTTGCATGTTTTCTTACTGTAAAGCTCCAGTTTTAATCACTATAGTAAGAATACCCAAGGATATGTACAGATTCTAAGCATTGACTATGAGAACATTTCTTTATTTTCCAAACTGATGCATGAGTTCCTTTATTAGTAAACTATGGGTAACAATAGCTCCTTCTTCAGAATGTTTTTTTAAGATTTAATGCAATGTTAATTTTAAAACAATAAAGGGGATATACCTTAGCATTGCCTACTTTTAACTCCCTCTAAACTCCACCTCCACTGCCATATCTTAATATAAGACTTGTTATTAAATATGCTTTCTTTCATTATTATATTTAATGTATTTGGTACAGGGTCCCTGCTTGTGATCCTCCCGTTTTCAGCCTCCCAGCACTGGGATTACAGGTGTACCCCACCACACCCAGCATGTGAAGAAAAAGAGCTGGGGAATGGGGTTGGGAAACCAACCAGGTCCTCACACTTGCCCATGCAAGCGTTTATTCCGGGGAGCACCCTTGCCTGCCCTAAATAAGCTTTCAGTAACTGTCAGCTGTTATTTTTAATGTTATAAGTCCTTCGAAGTAGTCAGGATGTTTTTGTGTTCTAACACTTCTGTTCACATTTCAGACACTCCCCCAAGAACAATTTCTCATTTTGAAAATGCTATTTCTCTGTCTTTTTCCACACAACACACTATTTCTCATCTACCTCTAAAATGGCTGAGGGAGCCAATACTCTTGCAGCTTTACTTTTACTTTGCAAATATTGCCTACAGCTTACAATTTGTAAAATCATCCTATTATTTGTTTACTTAAATTTAATTCTTCTCATAAATTCATGTAATTTATAATCTGCATTTGAAGCTTGAATTTAGTCTTTATAATCATTTGAATTTCATTTTAAAGCCTTGCATAGTATTCCTGAATGTTACCATTTTTTGAGTACATTTCAATGAAAGAATCTAAGATTGTATAACATAAAGAGCTAGACTAGTAAACAATGTCCCAAGTCATGCTATACTTCATAGATACTATAAGAAATATTGTACTGCTTTTGTATCTTTTTTAGATGCCTTAGTATATATCTATGCATGTTTGTTTATTTTGAGATTCACAAGTGAAATAAATACCTTGTCACTGAAAATCGCTATTAAAAGTCTAAAAAATCAATAAATTTGAGCTGAGAAAACTGTTTCAGATTTAGATAGAAATAGAGGATGCTTGTGTTCTTCTAATATTCTGAAGAATAATATCTATTCTTTATAAAGAAAAAATAATTTTTTCTATTCATTAAATATAAGCTCTCATATTTACAGATATTAAAATTTATATTATAAATAATTACAGGCATGGTAAAACATCAAAATCTATGAGATGAGATGAAAAAAAGTCCTTCACCTTCATTTAGGCCTTACAAACCTCAGGATTCAGATGTTGGCTAACCATAGTTCTAATCTTTGTGTCTTGGGGCCGGGGAGACAAAGCGCAAGGTCCTGAGTCTGATCCTCGATACCACTAAAAAATAAAACTAAATAATATTTGTGTTGTTCTATATGTTTTCAGTTTAGATGTATCAATTTAACAGCATAATCAATCTTTAACAAACATGGGTTGTCTTTCAGGGTTGCATACGTAAACCCAACAAAATAGTTCAGGAATTTTTTTTTCAACAAAGAAGAAAAGAATGTTTAATTTATGAAGCTATCTCCAAAACAGGAGAAAAAAGATTGAGAAAAAGCAATGTGCACTGGACAGAAAATGATTCAGTTTCTTGCTACCTTGACCTGTTTTCTGCAATACCTCATCACCTTAAAGACTTCTCTACATGTAAATGAAATCGTTTTTGATTTCTTGTCATCTTGGATTCCTTTAACTTCTGCCTAGCTTGATTTCTGTTTGTCAAAGTCACCAGAAACATTTCTTTCACTTAAGGAAATTATTCTTGTGATACAGGTGACCCACCGTCACTTAATTGGGCCATTTCTGCACACGCTGACTGGGTGGCCAAGTGGCGCTGCTGGCAGGGGGAGCCAAGAGTCCCCTCCAAGTGTGCGTTCTGTGTGAAGATTGTGTGGCCGGGTGGCGCGGCACCCTCTCTTGGTACTGCAGCTTCAGGCCCTTGTTTAAACTCACTTTAGAAGTGCTACATTGTCACCTCTTCCACATCCTGTTAGTCACACAGATAAGGTCTAACAATGTGAAGAAAAAGAGCTGTACAAGGGCATGCATGTTGCTTTGTCATACATGCCATCTTGCATACCAGATAAGTTTATTCTGTACTTTTCTAAGCCTATCAGTATTCCCAGATTTGTCTTTCTTACATTGATACTACTTCTTAAAATGATCTCTTTATTTTTTTTTATTTTAGGGAAGGGTCTACAGGGTGTTCAGGGTCTCACTACTAGATCAGACCTGTACTAATCCTCCTGTTTGCAGCCTTCCATGAGCTGGGATTGCAGGCATGCACCCCATGCCCAGTCTCAATTGTGTGAGTGTGCCCAAGGGCAGGGCCAGCATGACAGGCCTGCGGATTGAACCCTCAGCCCCTGCATCTGCTTGAAGATGCTTTAATCTGCTGAGCTATTTGGGTGGCCCTAAAATAATCATTTTATATGCCAATAATTTCAACTTACTTTGACAGGTCAGCATCTTATGTAAGGCACAATCAATTTTCCATTTTCCATTATTGCTTATCACCCAAGGTATTTTGCAATATTTGTTCAGCAGTACATGGCTCTTAATTATGGGTGCATTATTGACTTTTTTCTAATGTGTTCAGATGCTTCATAAATTCATGTGCCTCACTCTGGGATTTCATTGTAGATTGTGTGCTGTACTACAGATTGGGCAAGATACATTTTTAAAATTGCAGACACTACTCAAGTGTATTTCTGTGGTTTCCCTTCATTGTACTTTTACTAGCGCCACGCCTCATCCTATCAAACTCAGTCAGTGGCTCCCCCATAGGGTCCCACAGGTCAGATGCTGCCTTCCATTTGAGATTCTCTCCTTTCCCTTACTTGTGTGACTAGTTACACTGCTTCATGGAATCTACCTTAACACAATTTAAGGTACTATTTCTAAGGCTATAATTCATATCTATCCTTCTGTGGGGTAGGACTATTCCTAAGCTCTACATTTGCACCATTATTTCTACCTCTCCATCACAAATTCATGTTTCAGAATATTTCCAGAAAACTCCTTTGAAATGCTTGTGAACATATTTCTCCTCAGCTTACAATCCTTTAAAAGCTTCCTGTTCCCTTGCGATGGAACCCTGCAGTCTACTGTTTCCTTAATTCCTTGTCATTCCCTTTTCCACCACCCATACCTTCCAGAGGGCTACACCTTGCACAGCATGCTAGATAGACCTCATCCTGGGTAATGTGAAATTTTCAACATTTCAGACCTTAGCTCCTGTGATGGCCTGAGCAGTATTGAGACTGTTTCTCTTCTTCCTCTCTTTCTGCTCTGTGGAACAGCAGGAGAGCCGTACCAAGGTCAAGGTCATGTCTTCTAAGAATGCCTTCCTTAAGCTATATGTCACTTTCCTTTTCCAGTTTTTTCTCTATTAGTCTGAAGTCCCTTTGATATCAAAGGTGTAGCTGTATCTACAATGAAAATGATAATGACTTCTTGTATCCATATGCCCTGAGTTAATAGTAGTGACTGAAAGATAGAACCTATCAAGCCAAATTCTACTGAATGGAAACAAAGATACCCGCATAGGACTCATCTAGAAGGACTTTATAATCCCTTACAGAATAATTACTTTTTGCCAGTAATAATTCCAGGAAAAACAATTGCTTAAGCTCATAGAGAAGTAAGTATTAACTGGATTGAAAAATACCTATCTACACAAGTTAAAATAAAAAAACAAATTTTATTCCCTTTTACTACTGAATTGAACCTTAATACTTGAGAAAAACTTGGTTTGTTTTTATTACTTACTATTAGAGGCTCATTAATCAATAAGCCTTTTCTATTACCCTAAGTCTCCTTCCTTGAAAATACTACTATTGATAGCAGGATTCCACTATTTTGTTTCAGAACTGAAACATTGTTGTATTTCTGAAAGCTATAAAATGTATTTTATGGCTAACCTTCCTGGCTACATGTGAAACCCTGGAATTTGAGTTTTGTTTTGTTTTTACTTCTACTTTGGTACACACAAATTAAAGAGCTTATGCAGCATTTCAGCTTATGTAATTACAGAGAAGAACATGAAAATGTAAGCACAGAGAAGAACGTTGTATTTATTTTTCTTATAAAATATCTTCCAATATCTTGATCACATTGCCAATAAGAAATGCCACTTTGTTGTCTATGGCACCTCTGTTCTCTTTTAATCTTCTTGTACATACAGCATGTTATGTTTCTTTCTATTTTATACTATGCACAAGCAAGATCATTTTAATTGCGAAATTGTTAAATGTGTTACTTTGTCTTTATGATTTTAAAATTACACCAAAAATTTTAAAATTTCTAGTTTCTTGGGATGTAGTTGAAAAGTGCCTAAAAATAAAAAGTATGTCCTTGAATATGTGTGCATATGTACATGTATGTAATTGAGGATATGTATGAGAGAGGCAGAGCAGACAGGGACAGAAACAAAGAGAGACAGAGAAAGACAGAGAGACTGAGAGTTGGAAAGATGAGACAGAGAGAGTAACAGAGACACAGAGAAAGAGAGAGAGAGAGAGACAGAGGCAGAGATAAAGGTAGACACACAGAGAGGAGAGGGAGAAAGAGATTTCTTTAGGGTAGATTCATACAGACTATGAATGTTTCACTTGATTGTACAATAAACATTTGGAATAAAATTCTTTGGGTAAGTATTGAAAGAGTAAAGGACAACTTATTATTCTATACTTTATTTAGTTATATAAATGATTTTCAGCTTTGCGTTCTTGCTTCTTTGTCATTGAATTGTGCAGGGTAGTTGTATGTGAAACAAATAAGATATTTTTAAATATGATGTAATTCCTTCCTTAGTTTCAATGCCGTTACTGTGCTTTGAAGTAAATAATCATCAACCTTGAAAAAACGTAGGTAGAACCATGTACTCAGTTAAGAATATGGGTGCTAAAATTTAATGTTCAGTTTTCAGAGATTTTTCTGCTTCTTTAAGCAAGAGTTTTAAATACAAATGTTTAAGTTATGTAAGCTGAAATGACCAAATTTAAGACTGAATCACTTATAAAAAGAAAATCTGAAGTTCATGATGTTGTCATCCTTAAATATTCCTTTTTTATCTTGCTTAGAAATTGCTTTTATAGAATCACTAATATTAAAAAGATAAACTGACAACTATTAGTGAAAATGAAAAGAATGAGGAACACACATTGTTGGTAGGAATTTAAATTAGTCTAGCTATTATGGAGAATAGTATGAAAGTTCCTGAAAAAAAACCCCAATAGCATGTGATCCAACAACCGCTTGACTAGGCAGAGACCCAACGGACGCAAGAGCAGCTCACCAGGAGACATCTACATTCCTGTGTTCATCACAGCACCTTTCACAGTAGCCACGAAGCGGGATCAGGCTGAGTCCACCAAGAAACAGACCAAGGAAGTTGAGGACACAGGTGCAATAGAGCCCCCTTGGAACATCACAGTAATATCTCGCCATTTGCCATAACAGGGCTGGAACTGAAGATCATTATCCTAAGTGAAATGTAAAGTTTGTAAGGCCTCACTCATATCAGAAATAGTTGCTCTCATTGAAATTGAGGGTAGAGCAGTGGTTATCAGCAGTTGGCAAAGCGGAATAAATGAAGAGTCAAAAAAGGCTGATCAATGCGCAGTGAATTTTAGATGAGATGAGTAAGTTCCACAGTGGGATAACTATAGATAGCAGGAAGGTACAGTGTATTTCACAAAAAACAAGAGACAAGATTTTAATATTTTCACAAAAAAATGACCAATGTTTCAGGAGCTAGATATGTTTACCTACTGTGAACAACAGATTGCATCAACTTGTATCAAAACATCACATGAAGCCTCACTCTTAATTACAGTATTTATATGTCAATTTAAAAACTTTAAAAAAGAAAATACTTTTGTGATTGGAAGGATTGTTTTCATCATGTGGCTGATGTACTCAATACTTAAATGCACATCTTCCAAGAACCTGACTATTGTTGTTATCAATTTTGTTGCTGTCCAATTAATTTGAGCACACTGAGATGCTTGATTCAGCCTGCCAGTTATGTATCAGTGCATTGTGTGAATATGCATTATTATACAATGATCTCCTCAGTGGAAAACAGTGGTAATTAACAATGGGTGGGGAAAAGATGGGGATTAAAAGGAGTCACTGAAATGTCTGTTTATTACTATTGCTGAGAAATAGCTGGTCAGTAGGGAGATTGGCAGGCTGAAAGTGTGTAGGATACAGCACACATCCCCGTACAGTCACTGATATCAACAAAATGCTGAGAAATGAGGGTTGCTGAAGTTTGCACCATTTTTGTGTTTGTTGAAGCACCGCTGCTAAGCAAAGAGCAGCGAAGAGCACTTACAGGCTGGTGCTGACGCTGGATGCAGAAGGCAAGGCCTGGCAGGCCGGGGTAAGTCCTGAGATGATAATACATACCTTTAGTTGGTAGGAATTTAGTAATATTTACCATTTTCCACCAAACATTAAAGCAACACATAGAAATTACTTATCGGAAAATTTTACTCACAGTGGGCTGGAAATAAATGAAATAGATTTAGAAGACTATTTTGGACATTGTTAGATAGATTAAATACAAGTAATTTGCCAAAAGACAATGAAGATTTAGGGAACTAATGGCTAGAGATGAATTTTCCAATTAGTGAAGGAAGTTGGATAATAGGCACCTTGAGTAGGATAGCTTAAAAATGTAAAAGCAAACTGTCCCAAAGTTTATTAATGTAGGTAAAACTATGTATTCATCTGATAATCTTTTATAATATCCTTCTTGTTTTGATTTGTAAAACATATTTATCACTGGTCTATTTCACTCTGATATTTTTATTTGAAATCTGATATAAAAAATACACCAATCTTTTTTCTATTCATGTATGAGTTCTGGCAACCTGACTTTGTTACTAGCATTCTAATTGTTTTCAAATCATTTGGAACAGTTTTCTCATGATAAATATAAAAATCACTGGGCATTACTTTTAGTTTGTGTGGATATACAGTTCATGTTAAGATTTGTTTTTCTAAGAATGACTGAAGAACGCCAAACACAGAACATCAAATATCAATAATGTAGTGAGTCTCTTCAATTGTGCCATGCGGCATAGTAGAGGGATATGACTGAAAATCTTAGTAGGAAAATGATTTAATTTCTGTGAGTTTAAACTCTGTGTCCCATATGGGAAAAGAAGGCATTATGTTTCAGCCCATGCAAATGGAAAGAAGAGAATTGATTAAATGATACTTTCAAAACTAGAGAACATTCTGTTTTGAGTTGTTAACACATTGTCAAGCACGGTGCCTTCTTTTGTAAGCGCTGGACTGATAGGCGTCTCTCACTCCACAGATGGACCCCTGTCACGGCTTGACGGAGTGAGCTGTCTCCTCCTCAAAGCATGCAGATTAAGTTCTCAATTCTGTATAAGAAAAGGAGTATAGTGAGCAGAGAGACTCTGTAGAGTAGTCTGTAACACAAGAAGACTTTGTCATAACCTACCCTGTGACTTTATCTTGGAAGCTATTTTCATATAAGAGACATACAAACAAATGTGGGAGATAGAATTGCAGGCAGTTTTGCTCCATAACAAGGTGCCAAAAATGGGTAGGTGTTCCTGGCATCTGCAGCCTGAAGCCCATGTTCAAAATTGTGGGGAAAATGCTTCCTGACAAGTTGTATCTTCTGCCCAGTGTTCCTTGCTGAGCCACCTCCCAGAGCACAATGGAAAGATCACCATAATCTATTCTAATTAGTTAATATGCTAGGTCTACTTCAGAAAAATTGGGAGAGAATTCCAAGTAGAGATGGCTGTGTGTGCAAATAAAGTCATCTAAATCGGCAAACTATGCAATGTGATCTCCACTAACAAATTTATATTCAGTCCCCAGGTTAAGTGGAAGAACAGGAGTGACACTAAAGAACCTCACAAAAGGCAGGCATTTCATATTTGACTTTGACTCCATTATTCCTGACTGGCTGGATGACAACAGCCTAGCTAAGTTGCTAAGAGAGAAGAAATGATCTCCCTAAGTAGCAATGTACATACATGGCTCTGAGGTGGAGAGCCAAGGCAAATTAGAAAATATTACGATACTGCTGCCCGTGGTATAATCCCATATGAAACTGTTGGTCTCTTCCTCCATATTCATCTGTCCTATAGGACATATAAAATAGAGATAATTTCAGTATCTGCAAGTGTCCATAGGTAGAGGAACAGTAAGGAAAATGTACATACTGCAGACTACTGTTCAACCTTCACAAAGAAGGTAATCATGTCATTTTCATGGATGAAGTTGGAGAATAGTGTGGTAAAGGAAAAGGCAGGCACAGAACACACATGTGCTGTGTGTTCTCATTTACTTGTGTGATTAGAATAATTAAACACAATTTGTGAGTGGAGTGGTGAGTGGGTTACAGAAGTTGGAGAATGGGAGGAATTGAAGGTGACCATCAAAGGGCACAGAGATGTTTTGTCTTTGAGGGTTTTTTTGCCCATTTGGTAAACGTAGTTAACAGTAGAGAATTACACAACAAAAATAGTTGAGGCTAAATGTCAAATGTTGTCACCCTCCCTTAAATGTTGCATATTTCAGGTGATGGATGTATGAACTGAGGTAAATTCTGCATTCATAAATCTTGACTCTAGCATACACAAGTGCATGCGTGGAATGGTAGATCATTAATTTAAGTTTAAAAATTTCAAAATAAGCTAATGCAAAGTACTTGACACCTTAAAAACACTGAATTGTTACGTGAAGGAGAATGAAGAACAGTAGTATGTAACATAAGTGGTTCCAGATTGCTGTGAGACGTAAGCTTGTCTGCCACGACGGTCCTCTCTTGGAGACAGCCAGGACCCCTGACAGAGTGAACTAAGTGAAACCTCTGCCATGTGAAGTGACAAATGCCAAGTACAGTATTTTGTCATAGCAGTGGGGAAGCTGATCACTGAATGTGCCATCTTTCTGCCCTGCCCATCCTGGCTATCAGATACATTTGAGCTGGCCCCGAAACGAGGTGTGGTGGCACCTGCCTGTAATCCTGGCACTGGAAAGGTCACTTTCCAGTCTGAGCTGCATAGTGAGACCTTGTATCAACTAACTAAATAAATAAATAAAATGAACCTGATTTTCCACACTGGTTCCTCTACGTGCTGCTAATTCTCTACTACCAGTCTAAAAGTCATACTTGACTGAATCCAAATAACTATGTTGTTGAGAAAGCTGTTATCTTATGAATTATATGGAAATTTTCGTCTGTCTGGAACCATTCAAGCTGTCTGCTTACAGGTCACAGATAAGGAACCTGTTCTCCTTCCTTCATTTATGCTCCTGAGCTTGCTGTCCTAATAAGAATGCCAGTCATCACTCATTTGGACTATGAGAGGTGACAGCTGATTTTTTTCCCCCTCTGGTGTTGTCTAAGTTTAAATCATCATTTACAGTACAAGCACTGATTTGTCTAAAGTAAAAGTCTGACTCTGTGTCTCTGAATAAATAAAACTTAAATTCATTACCAAGAACTAAAACCTCCCCAGCCTCATCTCTTTCTCTGCTAGTCCCAGAAATACTGGCCATGACGGCATTTCTTGACACACACTCCATATCCTGGCTACCTAATGAGGCTCTTCATCTGTCCTGTCCGCTATTGTCCTCTTCATCTAGTTATGGAATTCCTGCATATATAAAAAATAATGATAAAGGATCACCTCAGTAAGAGGGTTACCAAACCATAGCCATCTCATCTCATTTATTTTTAATCTTTTATTTATCTGGTACAGGGTATCATATGCATCTCTGACTCATAGTGATCCTTCTGTCTCAGTCTCCCCAGTGCTGTGACTGTAGGCCTGCATTACCATGTCCAGTTTCAGTAGCTGGCTCATTGCCCAAGGCTGGAATGGCATGCGGTGCCGGGGATCGAACCTGGATCTGTATGCTTGCCAGGCAGGCACTTAGACCATTGAGCTAGCTCCCCAGCTCTGGTCATTTCATTTTCAAGGAAAAATTGCAGCTTGTCTGCCAAGTACATCTGGTCTCTTGAGATAGGGGCTTTTTTGTAGCTATCTTGGTGCTTTAAATCAATAAGAGAAAAACTGAATATTTCGATCCGAAATGGTAAGACTAGATGTGGCTTTGTTGAGTTTCATTTCAACAGAATGGTCATGTAAGCAAAAATGATAGCGTGGTGAGAACTGGGCGGGGAGATGGGGGTAAAGGCACAATGAAGCAGTACTTCAATAACATTTAGTTAGTTACTTCATTCTTGGGCACTAGAACTAGAGTGAATTTTGAAGGTGTTGAATTCATTGGCTGCCATATTTTCATGGAATACATTTGCTCATGATATTTAGACTCCTGCTTTAAAATTTTCTTTCATTAATTATTAGTGTTACTTAAAATGCTTCCCTCTCTGGTTATTTTGGAAGCAACTATTTACATTTGGACAAATTTGAGAGAAATGTGAATATGAACATAGTGCAAAAATGAAGCGTGATAAAATAAATTGTAGTAATATTAAAATGAAAGATGAAAGCTCATTTTTCATGCAATAGATGTAGATGAGGCAAAATTCATCTACCTTTAATACGTTCCCAAGGTTCATGGTGTATCATAAGGTGTATTAATTTATTTTTTCTTCCAATGGTTTGAATTCTTAGAAAAAAATGCAAACTGTATATATATAGTGACAACTTCTAATCTTCTGCCTGTTGGCACTAAAATCAACAGGGAAAATTCCTTTATTGATCATAACTAAGAATGTTAAGTTATTCAAATTTGATCTATAATTCTCATGTAATACTTTTTGTTTCCAAATATAAACACATACTGTTATCCAGAAATGTATGCTCGCAGAAAATCTGTTATGACTTTTCTATTCACCTATACTCATTAATTATAGACTTAATCATCTACATACTTCTTTTCTTGAATTAAAAAATTGTAATTTCAGAAATTATTTAGCAATTTTTCAGTTTGTGATTACATTAATGATCCAAAATATGGATTATACTGCCTCCTAAATTTATTAATCTGCTATTTCCCAACTCTCCAATATTTAATTTACCTAAAACAAAACTACTTCAGAGAAAATATTTTAAATTTATTTCTTTGTAAACTGTTGACCAAATATTACTCACTAATTTAAAAGTCATTTCAAAGTTATTTTTTTCTACAGTGTGTGTGTGTGTTGTTATTGTTGTTGTTTTGCACCTTTATCTGTAGGCATTAAACTTGTAGAATGTATTATTTATAATCAAACTTACATTCCTTTGGCAAAATATACACCCCCAAGACTATATCATATAGCATGACAAGCTGGTATGAGTTTGAGGAGAATAGAATAACTAATATATTAGGTTTTTTTTTTATTTCGGCAAAGAACTTAGAGTAATTAAGAGCTCACACTGTCAAAAGAAAAATGAAACAATAGTATTTTCTGTATATCACCTTGTCAGTCACAGCTGTAGTATTTTTTTTTAATTTTTTACTTTAAACATTACACCACATGCTCTTTAGTTTTTTAGAACAAGACATGGCCACCTCCGCAAATTATGTCAGTTTTCAAGTTGAATTAGTTTTTCATGAAGCGGAGGCTACTAGGCTTTAAAAATATGCTGCACAGTCTTTAAAATTAAGATTTAAAGAAACCATTTTGGTATCCACTCCACCTATAACTTTGTATGTTTAAAATAAATAGCAGATGGTGTGGAGGGGGGTAGGAGTGTAGAATGTATCTCAAATGAAAAGTCATACAATAGCTTTGACTTAATCAGTATTTCTGCATCTTAAATAATTTACAATGTGATCATATTGCTCCTATCTAAAATTGGTAATTACATTTTTAAAATTTGTTTTTGTATTTTCTTTATTTATCAAAGGTTTTGCTGCCATTGTTGTTGTTTTGTTCTGCCTTTTAGTACCAAAAGTGCTTAAAATATTCTCAGGTCACTTACTAATCCAATTCTGACACCTTCATTTCCTTTATTCGTTTCTCCCTATGTTACCGCTTCTTAGATAGCATGTTCAGGGATATCATGTAAAGTACAGAAGAGCCGAGGCCTTTGCTTGCTGATTAAGCATCTATATTTCATTTATCTAAGATGATTTTAAGCAAAGATGATGACAGTATTTTCTAAAGTTTGTATCTCCAAGAAGACCAAGACAATAGTCCTGCCAGTGAAGCTTAGTGGCATTTTCAGAAATGTCTGTGATTGACCATGGTGAATAGTAGCCGAAGCTTTTCTTTGAAATTGAAAAGCTAAGAGGTGTGCAACAGGCACTTCCAGGTGGCTGGGAACAAATACCTGACCCTCACACTCTGAAGGAGGAAGAGGTTTATTTGGGGCACAGACCCAGCCCCTTCCCTGGGGCTCCAGGGCACCATCACGGTGGAGGGTTGTGGCGCAGCGGAGTTGCGCAGTTCATGACCGTCTGAAAACAGAGCAGGGAACAGTGCAGAGAGCAGTGACCAGAGGCCACGTGCAGTGCCCAGCACCACCCAGCCATGCTGCACCCAGTCACAGCCAGTAGCGTGCTTTAGCAGTCCCTTAGCCTCCAAGCTGAACGTCTTGACACAGTTAGATGTTGCCACCAACAGCTGGTTAAGGATTTGAGTGTACGAACCAGTAAATAGTCTCTGATCTTCCACAATGGTACTTTAATTGTGGGCACCCAAGCTCTCTCAATACTACTAGTCTTAAATCTTTTACAAACAGAGGGATGGAAAGGTCCAGTGGTGACACAACATTGTATTTCCAACTGCGTGGGATACAGAATCAAGAAGACAAATTCCAGGCCATCCAGGGCAACCTCAGAGCCTGTCTCAAGATAAAAGAAACAAAAAGTGGTGTTATCGCTGAGCGTAAGGGAACTATGTTCAGCCCTTGATATCCCCCTAACATGATGAAGTCAAAGCCTTTTCATTAATGGACCTCTTTTAAAGATTGATTGATTGATTGATTGATTGATTTGGTACAAGTTCTCATTATGCAGCTCAGACTCACAGTGATCTTCCTGTCTCCCTAGTGCTAGGATTACATTCTGTGTCACCATGCCCAGTTTTGGTAGCCTGCATGGCATGTGGTACCAGAGACCTAACCTGGGACCTTGTGCTTGCCAGAGAGAGCTTTGACCGCAGAGCTATCTCTCCAGCCCTACTGGGCTTCTTTCAAATAGGGGTAGAAATGCTAAATTTTCCCTTACATTAGCTCTTGTTCAGTGATTGATGAGATACCTGGACTCTTATTAAAACTGACATTAAACTTTGACTAACATGTAATTAAAATGTCTTATATTACATATTTTTAAACTTCTTAAACATGTTTGAGAACCATAAAGAGACATAGTACTTGTTAAGATTTCTTTAATTAAAATGAAAATTCATAGTAAAAGTAATTAGAAATGTGGTTAAACTATATGAGTAGAGAATATTTTTTCCCTTAGACAAAATATTCTGCAATCAGTTTGTAGCAGTAGTTCTTAGGAAGTATTGGTAAAAATGTATGCCAGTAAAATTATTTCAGTTTAGATTCTAAAGAGGAACTCATTTGGTGTGCCCTAAGGCTTCCTGTCACTCCAAATGTCCCCTTCAAAAAGTTGAGGCTACATTTTTCTTTGCTTACTTAATTCCTAATTACCAGGATATTTGGAATTTGCACTGAGTGCTCATCTTTCATAAGCAAATTCTATTTATTTACATTATTTCAGATGAATAATCATTGAATAAAAGACTAATTTTTGTTATTACTCTAATTATGGAATGACACAAGTCTGTTAGCTTGCTAGCTCCCCGGGTCTCTATGTAGTTCAAGATGGCCTTGAACTTTCTCAGTAGCCAAGGCTGAATTCCAACTCATGGTGATTGCGGTCCCCAGAGTTGTTTCAAAATATCAACATTTCAGTTTTCAAAATGGAACAAATGATCCTTATTGATTTTAAAATGAAATATTTGGAATTATACCTGACCTTAATTTTGAGAATTTCCTCAGCTTATTTTCTTCATTTGACACTTAATATAAGCATTAGTAGGATTTATATTACAGACACATTTAATAACGCTGAACACTTACGAGGGAAGCACGTTTGCCCTCAAGGATTTTAGGTTCTGTGAACCTGGAGCAGCACAGTGCTCCTGCTCATGACCCTAGACGATGGGTAGTGGCTTAAGCTCATGAACAGTGCTGGAATAAACCAGACAGAAGTTTCTGGGGCAAGTGCTGCAGCCCTGACTGGGTCCCAGACGTGTGAGTTTAAGTTAATTAAAGTCAGCCAGCAGAAGAAAGATAGGTGGTTGTAGAATTACTAGCACAAGGAACTTTTTCTTTCAGCAAATATACAATGGAGATTAGAAAGATTCTAAAACTAAGCTGATGGATTATACACTGTTTTGTCCCTTTATGACTCCAAAACTTTGATCAATCTGCTGTTTATTATGTTCTTTTTAAAATTCGTACAGGTAAAAATGAAAATAATGACTATGAAATACAATTTGAACTTTATAATTGCACCAATTTCCCACCTAGCATTTAATGTTTCCACTTCATAATCGCTTAATGTGATCAGTGCTCCTAATTTTGGAACAAGTTATGAACTGCATGTAAGAGGGTCAGTGATGTGCCTGTGTGACTCTGGGTTTGAACACACGGATAGACTCAGGCATCTAGTAGCTACTAGGGACCAAAACGAAATTCCTCTGAAGGAAGATTTGAAAAGTTAAGGTTGGTGTGCATTTTTTTTTCATATTTTTATTGAGAAATAAATAGTAATGAGATATTTTCAAATCAAATTAATAGGACAGTTTCAATAATTGATATACTACATATTGCTATCTTAGTGGTTAATTGTACAAGATGCAGACATGACATTCTATTTACAAACACTATTAGAATAGATCCCTCTATTCATTGAATTAAGAGAATACAGCTGTATATCTATCTTAACTATTTTGAATCTACAGACATAAAATGGTCATTCAATTGTATTTCTTTTTGTTGTTAAGTTTTGTCATTTAAATATTATAGGTGTGTGAATTTGGCAAATTATTCCAAAATAGTCCAGTAGTCCATAATAGTATTGGATTTTCCATATGTCTGGCAAAGTCAGAAGTTGTTGACTTGAGTCCTTTACAGCTCAGCATAATAATATGGTTTTATTTCTTATACTTCAGTTTAATACTTTTCTGCTAGATGGTTAAGACCAAGAAAAAGCAAGACCTATGTAACAAGAACTATAGCTTTTTTATCTGATTAAGGTCAGTCAAATCCTCTCAGGATTTATCCTGAGACACTGTACCACAGTTTGTAGATCCTTTGTCTGTGTCAGCCATGTGGATGAGTCATGGCCATTGTTTGACCAATTTGCCTTCTGTGAAAGCCTGAGAGAATATTTTCTCTCCCTGTGACTCTCCTTAGGCATACTCTACATCTTCGATCACTTTTCTCCTTGGCCCCATAATCTCCTAGATCAGAAAATTTGGGACACAACTGAGTTGCATGATGTTACAGTACAGGTTCTCCTATATCCTGAGTCTTAATTGACTTTGAAAGGCTAGGGCCAAAATGTTGGTTGTCTTTGTAGCCCTCATTTTTCTCTGATTTTAGGTCTGCCAATTTAGGTTGTTAACCCTCCAGAAGAGAATATTATTGTTATTAACGTACATCCTAGGCTGTTGAGCTTAACCTCACTATCTGTCTGTATATCAAACATCTTAGGCTTAACATGGAACAGGTATTTTTCATCCCAGTATTGATATGTTAAATTTTAAGTCCCTACAAAAATAATGTAAAAAATTTAAAAAATTAAAATATATTTTAAAAATAGGAATAAACATAGAACAGTTGTATCTTTTTCTTGGATCTAATTATTTGTCCTGAGCAGCCGTAGGGGTTTTGAGGGGACATATATGTAGAATAATAGTTATTTCTTATTTACACTTGATCTTTCACATATTTCAGGGAAAATATGCTAATAATATTGATATGCAATTTTGAAAAGGAAAATATCAAAAGGATTAGAATCACTTGTTGACGTGGAATTTCTCTCTAGCCAATCTACCTTGTGAAACATTGGCTTCCTCTGAGTTACAGAATTTTATCCTATCTGAGCTTTCTTTTGCTATTAAAAAGGTAAGTGGTACAGTAATAAATTCAATAAAAGTCAGCTCTAAAGAAAAGGAAGAATTTACAGCATATATTAAAATATAGCAATGTTGGTAGAAATAAGACAATACCAAGTTATATATTTGTAATATTATTTATAATTTCATTGTAAAAATGTAGAAATTAGAGTTAATTACTTTGCAGTAAAGAAAAAAAAATTCAGTGATAGTTTAAGTTACAAGTGAACTATAATGAAATGTTGAAAAATAATTAAAATTTTAGTTCTTTGATAAGATTAAATATTTGGGTACACAATTTTCCTTTCCATTGTTTTCATTGCTCTATTCCTCAGAGGCTAATTACTCACACTGACAAGGTAATAAATTACCAGATTCCTTTAATAAATAGTGGGGCTCTTTTGCATTCATTACTCTTGTTAAAAATGATCTCCCGACCAACATAAGGTGTGGAAGTGCGCATGCAAAGCTGATATGAGGTGTCCAAATGCTAGGAAATATAAAGGTTTTGCAAAGACGTCAGTGTTTGCCAGACGTGTACAGCTTTCCTTTCCTGGGCATCCTTGCCAGAGTTGGCTTTTCTTGGATAATTTGATAGTAGCCTTGTGACACTGGGATTCCCTGATTTCTCCTTGGGGTTTGGATTTGCCGGTCTCTGACGCTTAGCGGTGTTAAACGTTTTCTCATATATCTCTATTTGTGTACTTCTTTTGAGAAATGTCTGCTCAGGTAATGTTCACATATTTAATCACAGTGAGATGTCTCACTATTGAATTTGCATAATTCACATGCAAAATATGAAATATTAAGAATATATGTAAAATATGAAAATGAAAATATCTTGTTCCTCTTTGTGTATTTTCTTCTGACTGTGTTTCACTTGGTATACAGAAACTTTTTAGTTAGCTATAATACCATGTGTATATTTTTGGTTTTATTTTTTATGCTTTTGAGAACTTACAAATATCATTACTTGTAATCCCTTAACATGGTTCCTTATGTTTTTTTTTTTCTAGTAATTTAATATATTTGGGTCATTAGCATTTAGATACTTGATCCATTTTAAATATGTATTTTTTTGTGTGTAAAATGAGAAATAGCTTCTGTCTTTATTTTGCTTTGTGTGGATACTCAGTATCCCCAGAACCATGCAGTGAAGTGATGTCCTTTAACCATTGTTCTTTTGGTACCTTTCTCACAGATCAAAGATGTGTCAAAGTTCACATCTTTGCCACAGATGTGAAGATCTATTTCTAGGTTCTCTATACTGTTCTTTTGCTTTTGTATCTGATTTCATGGCAATAAAATGTGGTCAAGGCCCTGTATCTTCCTAGTATGTCATATTTACAGCTTTATTCTTTTTCCAAGATTGTCTTGGCTATTCAGCATCTTTTTCATATGAATTCTAGGAATGTTTTGTGATCCATATTGTTAATAATCTGATAAAGGCAGCCATTTTGCAAAGCAGTGTAGGAATTACTCAAAAGAGTAAAAATGATGTTGTCATGATTGAACTATACTACTGCTAGATTTTATCCAAGAGAAATGAAATTATATATCCAGGAGATACGCATTCCCATGTTTATTGCAGCACTATTTACAAAAGACAAAAAAAAAAAAAAAAAAAGCAATGAGCTGAAGAATCCATTTGTGCATGAGCAGATAAATAAAATGCAGTCTCTCTCTCTCTCTCTCTCTCTCTCTCCCTCTCTTTCTCTCTCTATATATATTATTGAGTAATAAAAATAAAATCTTGTCAGCCGGGCATAGGCACAGGCCTGTAATCCCAGCACTTGGGAGGCTGAGGCAGGAGGATTGCTGTGAATTCGAGACTAGCCTGAGCTACAAAGTGAGCTTAAGTCCAGCCTGAACTGCATAGTAAGACCCTGTCTCAAAAAGACAAAAATAAATAAATAAATAAATACATAAAATAAAAAATAAAATCTTGTCAACTGTGGCAAAGTGGGTAGAAACGGGAAACATGTTAAGTGAGCCTGCCTAGCCACAGAAAGATGAAAATACCACACGTTCTGAAACATGTATAGAACTTCAAATAAATAAATGGATAGAGGGGAGAGTAGTAGTCCTTAGCGACTAGAAAGGGAAGTAAGGGAGAAGAGGAAGGGACACTGCATAAGGAAAATTAGGAGAAATAATTCCTATAGCACAGCAACATGAGTAGAGTTCTCAGTAATTTAGGGAAAGATCTGGATTAGCTATTGATGTATTCTAAATGAGTGGAAGAGCTTAATAAATATGTATGAAAAATTTGAAAGAGTATTAGAGACTTTTTTTGGCATTTGGGGCAGATTTCCTCACTCAGACTCTTCAGAAAGCAATGTCAGTGATAACTTGAGTACATTTAATTGATGTGACTAAAAATGGAAGGGTATTCTAGGTTGCTTTAGGCAGTTTCAGTGATAGGAAATTAGGTTGAGTCTTATGCCTCTTACTCTCTACAGAACAGGACCTCAGGCTCTTGCAAGGATGGGTTTCCTAATTCTCTTTCTTTAAACAAACACCTCTGCCTCTGTCCCCATCACATATTGGACCTGAGGGCTCTGTCCCGTATACCAAGCTCTGCTAACAAAGAGAAGTGAGGAAAAAGAGAAAAGCATTTCTGGCTTAAGCTTATTGTTAAATTTACACTGTAGTGGCAGGGGAGAAGTAAGTCAGAAAGAAGGATGAATTTTAAACTCACATCAATGTTAAAAAAAAATGGAGAATAGCTTGTTCCCATGAATCTGGGAATTTTCTGTTTTGATGGCAATATGAGGGGCAGTGCGAGAAGACTTCTATGGAGAAGATCAACCTTGAGCACAGAGTTGAAAAGCCCAAGGAAATAGGCTCTGAGGATATCGGTATTATATGCCGAGCAGAGGAACGCCAATGAAAAGGTAGAGTGGGTTGGCAGGGTTCAGGCTGTCTGAGTGAGGGGACAGCTCAAACATAGAAGAAAAGCGCAAGTTACAGGTTTGTGGTACATTATCGTTGTGAACACCTTGAAAAGAAGATATAGTCTTCATTAAGTAAATCAGGCTGCTCATACATGCAAGTAAACAATGATTTTATAATACGGGCTATGGACCAAATGCTACTGTGGACTAAAATATTTTTCTCTCCTACACTTGTCTTACTTGGAAACACAGAAATCTAGACAGCATCTGCAACAAATTAATTTTTAAAATCTGATTTGATTTGGTTTTAAAGAGTAAAAGCAAAAACAATGACAGAAACAGAGTAACATACAACAATCCATATGGTACAGGTTTTCAAAACAAGAGTAGGAAATTAACAATGGTAGTTATATTGCTTTTTTTTTTTTTTTTTTGCCAGATCTGTTGCTCAGATTTATAGTTCTAGGTATGCAAGATTGGACAAATAATTGAACTTACTTACTTTCAATAACCTTCATTTTTTTCTTTTTCTTTATATTTTAAATTTATTTTAAAGAAAATGTAATCATAAGTGATAAGACATTAGAAATCATACACATTTAGAAGAACAAGATGAGAGGTGTTCAACAGTGGTTGGTATATTGCATGTTGCTGTCTTCAGTGTAGTTGCTCAGGTAACCAATGTCAGCATACAGAGTTAGGCAAAGAGAAAATGTGAAGCATTAACTGCTATTTTCAAAGAACTGTTGGGATTAGTGGTACAATCATGTCAGCTATCCTGGGTGTAAATTCAAAGGCTGTGTTTTCTAGAAGTTTACACTTAGTAATTTTAGCTGTTAGGGTAGCTTATTTATGATTTTTTTTTTTATGAGACAATCTCACCCTGTAGTCCAGACTGGCCTCAGACTCACAGTGAAACCCTTCCTCAGCTTCCCAAATGCTTGGACTGGAGGCCACCCTGTCCAGCTGCTTATTCAAGGTTGGTTTTTGTTTAAATAATATAGTGCAATTTTATACAGACCTAAATTTATCTTTTCGATTATTACAGAATTGGAATTATTTTCAGAGAGTATTTTTAAATCAACTTGGTTTTTTTTATATTATTTATTAGGAGAAAATAATTATAATAACAGGGTTAACATTTTAAGAAAAAAGACAGAATGGATTCTCACACACCAGAACTCTACCTTGGCTTATATAAAATTTTTATAATGGTGTGTTCTGTAAGATTATTTTTTTTTGGGGGGGCTACCCATTAGCTAAGTTGTTTAAGTGCCTGCTCATGCAAATGCAGTCAGGTGCAGGATACTGCAGAATACCCCAGCTCCACTTGCCTTACCAGCCCTGCCCTTCAGGCAGCCTGAGCCACCAAACAAAAAAAAAAAAATTTTTTTTATTTTTTTTTCCATTTATTTTTATTTTATTAAAATACAAATGTCAATCAGACAGTTTCAAGACACCTTAACCATACAGAGTTGATGAATTAATACATTGCAAACTGTTTTCATAACGTTTTGGTACTGTACAAGGTGCATACATGAAATTATATTTACAGGTTTTTTTATAGCTGAATTATATCAAAGAT